>CAUYTI010141412.1:0-36543 GCA_963575145.1 Galago senegalensis | reverse complement strand
TGTGGGCACAGTGTGGGTGTGTGGGAGTGTGTGGACACAGGCGCATGTGGGCACAGTGGGAGTGTGTGGGCACAGTGTGGGTGTGTGGGGGTGTGTGGAAGTGTGTGGGCACAGTAGGCGCATGTGAGCACAGTGAGTGTGTATGGGCACAGTGTGGGTGTGTGGGTGCGTGTGGGCACAGTGGGTATGTGTGGATGCGTGTGGGCACAGTGTGGGTGTGTGGACACTGGGTGTGTGTAGGTGCGTGTTGGCACATGTGGCTGTGAAGCTCTAGAAATGAGATTGATCTGAACTGGGATGTCCTCTTGCAAGTGTAAAAACATCAATTTTTGAAGATCTAATTTGAAAAGAGAATCCTTTTTACATTAATTACATGTGGAAAGGATTATATTATACATTAGTGGTTTAATGTAAATATATTATCAAAATTAACTTCACCTGTTCTTTTCATTTTTCATATGGCTCCACAAAACCTTAAGGCAGTGGTTCTCAACCTTCTTAAGGCTGGGACCCTTTAATACAGGTCCTCATGTTGTGGTGATCCCCAACCATAAAATTATTTTTGTTGCTACTTCATAACTGTAATTTTGCTACTGTTATGAATCATAACGTAAATATCTGATATGCAGGATGGTCTTGGGCAACCCTTGTGAAAGGGTTGTTAGACCTCCAGAGGGGTTGCGACCCACAGGCTGAGAGCCGCTGCCTTAAGGTAATGGATGGGGTTCACGTGTGTAGCATCTTGTGTTCCATTTCCGTGGGCTGTGCCATTCTGGATTCCAGATTTCGTTGATTTCACTCGGTCTCCCTGGCAGCATTCTAAAATGATAAGGAGATGATTGTATACTGGTAGAAAAGGGGGTAGTAATTACTAAAGACAAGAATGATTTCACTAAGAACAAACATGTTCTCACTGTTTCTTCTTTTCATAAGGTTACTTGGCTAGAGGATCAGACCACTTCTATAGGTTTATACGTGGATTTCTTTACTGCGTTTGAGATGTGTCCTCTGATCAACCTCAGGACAGTGTAGGCAGGATAGAGCTGTAGTTGATGGTGTGTCTGTGTCTGGACATGGTCAAACTCAGCTCTCAGTGTTTGATGGTTTTGTCAGGAACAGCCTGGGGGACGTTGTCTGGTTTCTAATGGAGCTTATTTTATTTCCAGGACTTGGGGGAGCAGAAAGGAACCACATTTGTGAAGAGGTCAAGTTTGGTCAGGTTTTAACAGCCCTAGGGGAAGGTGTGCCCAGCGAGGCGTCCTTTGCTCCGTGTCTGGAGTTCATTCCTTGAACACATTTGTGACCAGGCCCTATGCTAGGTGCTGGGAAGAAAGATACGAAGATGCTGTCCTTAACCTCACAATTCTGTCTAGGGGGAAAGAAAACTGCTTAAATAAAATCCCAGTCCTCGGGGTAGCAAACCAAGTAGAGCAGTTTTATCTCTTGGCACACTTGGATCTATAACAGGCCACACTTAAATTATGTTGATCAAAAGAGAGTAAAAAGAAGAATATACTTACTATGCTTTGAGCTTCTTTCTTTCTTTTTTTTTTAATTGAGGCAGAGTCTCACTTTGTGCCCCTGGGTAGAGTGCTGTGGCATCATAGCTCACAGCAACCTCCAACTCTTGGGCTGGTTATTCTCTTATCTTAGCCTCCGAAGTAGCTGGGACTACAGGTGCCTGCTAGGACTCCTGGATTTTTTTGGTAGATACAGGGTCTCACTCTGGCTCAGACTGGTCTTGAACCTCTGAGCTCAGGGCATTCCACCCACCTCAGCCTCCGAGAGTGCTAGGATTGTTTTGAACTTCTTTCAAAAAAAATTCAATCTGAAAAATTTTTTGCGGCCCACCTAAGATCCTGTCACGGCACACTGGTTAGAGGCTCACATGTTCAGAGTGCTGCGCCAGGCCAGAGACGTCATCCCTAGTTCTGCTGGTTTGACTATATTCCACTTGATTCTGATTTCTAACTCTTTCCTCAAAGAATGGCTTAGTCTGAATTGTTCTAAAGCCCAAATCATTGTCTTTCATAGTTCATATCCAGCAAATTAGTATTAGTAATAAAGTAATTAGTATTAGTAAAAGTATTAGTATTAATACTAATACAAATTAGTATTAGTAATAAAGTAATTTATGTGAGATGTTTCTATGGTGTGGTAGAAAGCTTTGCAATATCTGCTTTGGGAAGTTTCCAGGACAAACTTGTCTTGACAGTGTACTTTTGGGGGCTAGAGTGGCCTTCGAACCATTTCTCAGAGGACATTGGCGCTTTGCCGCAAGGTGCATCTTTGGCTGCATCTTGACAGAAGGAACCTTCGCTTTCTGTTCAGGCCTTTTGAGCTGTAGGGAAGTTAGGGTCCACTGAGCTCTTTCTTACCAGTCTAAGAGGTTGAGTTTTTCTGGAAGATTCTTCCAAGGGTTGGGCAGCCTGTCTGTGGTTTTGCGTCTCTCTGGTTTCATCTCGTAGGTGTGCGCTGAGTGGCTCTAACATCATGTAGGTTTAGAGAATTACTTAGACCCTCTCAGAATCACCTGACTGATAGTCCTGACATCTGTAATGGGTTTTGCTTTGGCTGAAGAATATTCCAAAGACAGCCCCAGGATGTCTCCCACTATATTTGGTGGAGAGGGTCTGAGGCCCTCATGCCTTACTGCCCAGCTTTAAAAATCTGTCAAAAATGTACAAGGCAAGTAATTTGATTAAAAAGGTAAACAAAACTTTAGGAAAGTTGAGATGTCACTGCAGCAAAGTTAGTAGGAAATGCTGGCTGATTTCTCTCTCCTGACCTCTGCGCTTCCTGCTTAGCTTTTCTCCAGGTCCGGAAATTTTTGCTTTCTGTTTTCCTGGAATTGTACTCCACTTATTTTTTTTTGAAAAAGTATCTCACATATTTTTGTGAAAGAAGGGAAGATTTCAGATAAAACTAAAGGTTTTCTTCATGTCACTTTTGGTCTGTAGTTGGTTCTGTGTGGACTTTATGCTGGGAAAGTTGAAGTTACATATGTGACCTTGTTAAAACTTTCATATTAATGGTTTAAATCAGGAGTGGGCTACATTTTTATTTTTTATTTTATTTGTTTTTTCTTTTTGGTAGGTAAGAAAAACATATAGAAGCTATATTTTCTTCCCCATTCAAATTTAAAGTTTTATGGAGTCCTAGGGAAGAAGGTTAGTTCTCACTAATGAGTGATCTCTTTTGAGTAGAAAGCCTCAAAGGGGCCCTTGGTGCCAGTTGTGGATCACGAGCGTGGCGCTCTGTGTGTGTTTGGGTGGCCTCGGTGGTTGCAGACAGACCTTTCTGTTTCGTCTGTGCCCGTGCAGGACTCCGGAGGACATTTGGATTTGGATTATTCCCTTTCTTCCTCAGAACAACCCTGCAGAGCTGGTGTTGCTATGGCCACACTTTGGTAGTTCAGATATTGGTGCAAAGAGGTGAGATGGATTCTTCAGGTTGTCTGGGGTGAAGGTGGAAGAGTCCCAGGGCCTCAGCTTCCTCCACCTCCCCAGCCTGGTCTTCCCTTCCCTGGGTCCCAGGCCTCATCCGACCTGAGCGTGGCTGGATGGAGGGTGCATTCCCACCCGGGGCTCTCAGAGCCCCTGCTTTACCCTGGCTGACCTTTCTATTGGCCCCACCTTCTCCTCAGGTCTGAGATCTCCCTGAAGGATCCTACCCACCCCCGCCCTGAAAGGCTGTGTTTGGAATTGGGTGCTTTTTTGGAACTAAAGCAGCTGAGTTTTACTGACCAGCAAAGATTTCTCTCAGAACTGGACTAGATGGCAGAGGCCTAATGTTACACAATATTTCATCCAGGTGGATCAAAGGTGGGATATTATAGCAAGAAATGTCAATCCTGGAGTAAGAATATGAAGGAGAAAGCGGGGATTTGGGTGCTGTGCTGTCCCCAGCAGCAGACCCTGCCCAGCACGCTCTGGGGAGTGTTAAATCATTCTTTATGTCTTGGAAAGGCCTTGGTGGGCAGAGGGATCGGTGAGCTGTGGGGAGGCGGGTGCCAGCTCCATGTGCCCGCCGAGGCGACCCACATTGGCTGCCGTGTAGAGGGGACCCCACTGTTGCTGCAGGTTGGGGAAATGGGGTCCAAGATGACTATAATGTCACAGTCGTCTTTTGTCCTGTGTGCCGAGGCCGAGTTTTTCTTTTTTATCCTGACACGTACCACGCTCCCCCGTAACCTGCAGTTTCTGTTGCTATTTCCAGCACCATCCTTTTTACTTCTCGTTTTGGGTTTATTTTATTCCTTAGGAGCTCTGAGCCTGCTCCACGGTGGATTTGATGGAGTCTATTCAGGGCACTCTCTGGGGCACAGTGTTGGAAAATAAGGTCACTTCCCTCTTTAATCCTGAAATAAACTGATAAATGCTTGCACGTGGAGGGCAGGGGGCTGCGGCAGCCGGCCGTCCCTGTGGTTGTGGCCCTCACAGTCCCGCGAAGGTGCGTGGGAACCGGGCTTGACTGTGCATGAGGCCCTGGCATCTGTTTGGGTGTGTATTGCCTTCCATTCTCTGGCTTGAGAAAGGCTCAAGGGCAACTAGAACATCAGGGCTAAATTGGCATAGCAGATACCAGTTCTTCCTGGAAAGACCCTTCCCCACGACCCACTCCAGTAGCCCAGACTATTGACCTAGTGAGGACACTTGGATCGGGAGCTCTCCTGAGCCAGGACTGGCAGGGTATCCTGCTGCTTTGCGGTAGCTCTGGGAACCCTTGATCCGGATCAGTGCTTGTAGACTGGCACATGAGCGTCAGCTGGAGGGCCACCCCTGCACAAACTGCCAGGAGGTCACCGTGATACTGGAATTTCGTATTCAGTAGGTTCTTGGTCTCGGTGATTGAAAGATTGAATACACAGACCACAGATCAGTGGTGGTCCAACCAGGTTTATTTGGACCAGTGGTGGTCCGACCAGGTTTATTTGGATCAGTGGTGGTCCGACCAGGTTTATTTGGACCAGAATCCAAAAGCACCAAAGCTCCTGGCAGAGAGAAACAGCGCAAGTTGGGGTGGAGGAGGGGCTCTCTCTCTGGGCTCTTTGTTCAGGAGTGTATATATTGTTCCATGGGTAGTTACAATTGGTGTACATGAGTCCTCTGTAGTTACATTTGGAGTGCATGGGTCCTCTGTAGTTACATTTAGCCAGGACTAGGTAAGAAATGAGTGGATACAATCCCTTTGTTTCCCAGGCCTAGGAAACCTACATGAAATTGACCAGGCCTGAGAAATGGGGGTTTTCTGTTTAGGTGCAAGTGCAAGGCAAGGAGACACTAACAACTGGTGTCTCCCAGCAGTGATCTGGGCCCTCTGGTTACTGGAGCCTCCTGCGCCCCTTCCAACCCGCTGGTTCCTCTGCTGCCACCGCGGCTGCCACACTGACACCGCCAAGGAGCAGGTGGCAGATTCTCCCCTTAGCTCCATGGAGCTGGATGGGGTCCCACCTGACCTGTGTCACCAGTTTCTGATTCACAGTGTCTGAGGAGGGCCTGGAAATTTTCTCAGGTTCCCTGGAGATGTTGAGTCTGTCTGTGTGAAGTCCTCATCTGAGAGCTGGGTAATGGTAGGGCTTAGCCGAATTCTAGGCAGGAAGGGAGGGTTTGATGTCTTACAGGAAAAACACGGCAAAGGGCAGAAAGAACTGTAAAGGTTCTTCCAGAGAAGACAAACAGCAATGTCACAGGCTTTAACCTTCTTGCCAAGAATCTTGGCCAGACGTGATGGCTCATGCCTGTAATCCCAGCACTTTGGAAGGCTGAAGTATGAGGTTCCCTTGAGCCTAGGAGTTCAAGACCAGCCTGGGCAACATTGTGTGATCCTGTCTCCAAGAAACAAGAGAAAAAATAGAAAAATTAGCTGGGTGTGGTGGTGTGCAACCTGTAATCTCAAGTACTTGAGAGCTGAGGTGGGAGTATTGCTGGAGCGCATGAGTTGGAGGTTACACTGGGCTGTGTATGATACTAAAACAGCACTCCAGCCTGAGTGACAGGCCAGTCTCAAAATTAAAAAGAAAGAAAGAAAATCTTCAGTATGCTTCCTAATTTTATTTATTTACTTTTGTAATGGATAGACCATAAAGTCCTTAATTTTAAATATATTTCTTAATAAGCCATATATGTGTATGTTTTGCCCTAATCATTTTGTATTTCTCTTTATTTGTATAGATTTTCATATTTAAATATTGAGTTATGATTTACTTTGGGGAGTTATCATTTATTGAACGTATTAGACACTTAGCAGCAAACCTGTGACCTTTATTTTTCATTTTCAAGGAAAATGTTTTGTCATATTCTGCCTTAATAAAATATTTTTAAATGTAGTGGTTATAAGAAATTTTTAATAACATCAAGATTTTAGGTCATGAAAATGCACTTAGATTTAAAAAGCATTTTCACAAAATAGCTTCCTTTTCTTAGGAATTTTAATGTTTTTAGTTGATGACCCATTTTAGTCAGTTTTTGTTTTAAACTACAGTTGCATTCTTGGAACTTCTTTTTTTCAACAAAAATTGATATAAATACTTATTAAAGTGATTAAAATTGTAGACTTTCTAAATTTAGTCTTAGGTCCTTGAGTAAAAATGCCCTCAGTGAACTAAAACCCGCTCTCCAAAAGTCAGGAGGATTCCCAGTAAAATCTAGTTAAGTGCATATTCTATAATTAAAATAAATCCTATTTGGTAACAAATTAACTCCTAGAATACTGAACTATTTCTTTTTATATCCTTCAACTCGTTCTATTTTTATGGTTTAATTATATGGTTGACCCATTTAATCAGAATATCTCACAAAACAAAACTAACTAGGGTTTCTTTTAATCCATTTAGCATCTGAGAAGTCTGATGTCTGGTGAGTGTGGCCAGGAAGAACTAGAACTCTCTATTCTGCTGTCGTGACCTGTGAAACAGATACTTTTAGATAAGGATTGTTCTGGGCAAAGAGAAAGCTACGAGTTGAAGTAAAATTTGTATTACCCATTGTTGCATAACAAATGACCCCAAAACTTAGCAGCTGAAATAATAAAGGTTTCCTGTCTTCTTATGCTGTGGCGTTTGTGAGTATCTTAGCGGAAGCTCTGGCTCAGGGTTTCTCCTTGGTTCAGGACATGGCAGAGGCTGCCGTCATGTCATCTGTCATCTGAGGGTCCCACGTGAGTGGCCTTACCCGACAGTGCCTGAGGGGAGCTCATTTCCTCCTCCTCATCTTGGGCCTTTCCTGGGGCTGTCTTGATAGTGGTCAAATTCTTGGCCCGGCAAGAACCTGAAGCAGGATCTTTTTTTTTTTTTTTTGAGACAGAGCCTCAAGCTGTCCCCCTGGGTAGAGTGCCATGGATCATGCTCACAGCAACCTCCAACTCCTGGGCTCAAGCGAGTCTCCTGCCCCATCCTCCCAAGTAGCTGGGACCACAGGCGCCCGCCACAACACCTGGCTATTTTTTGGTTGCAGCCATCATTGTTTGGTGGGCCAGGCTGGATTCGAACCTGCCACCTTAGGTCCTTAATGGTGTATGTGGCTGGCGTCTTAGCCGCTTGAGCCTCAGGCGCCAAGCTGTGGGATCTTTTTTAATACCCCAGATGACTGGCTCCCTGACTCCAGGCCATCGGCAAGTTTTCCGGGAGGTGCGGCCGCCTGCCAGGAAGTGTCCCATGTTCTGCCCGCTCCTGGAGCTCACAGTCCAGCAGTGAGCAGAATAGGCTCTGTGTAATTAAGAGAGGAACTGTGCCCACACCTTCCTGAAGGTCAGCTCTGAATTGAATCAGGTCTACCTACCTTGTGAGGAAAGGCAGGTGTTAGGTGGGTGAATGGGGAGAATCCAGGAGGAGGAACGCACTCAGTGGCCTGGAGAGAAGTTGGGACTGAGGCATGACACGCCCAGCAGTCTGGAGCACCTCGCCCGCTCACTTCTCAGTGCCATGTGCAGTGTTTGATTTGGGGAAAGATGTGAGGAACAGAGGAACTAGTGGTGGTCGGAAGGGGAGTCTGGGCTTCATCCTGGGTAAGTCTGAGCTTATTGGTTTGGGTGACATTGCCTTCCTATTTCTTTCATTTTGTCAATCAAGATTTGAGCGTCTACTAGCTTCATTGAACCCTGTCAGCATTTTATAGACAAGCGACTGGCTGACAAGAGACAAGATGGTGTAGTCAGTGAGCAGCAGAGATGAGCATTCGTGTGCATCTGTGTGAACACCTCAAAGCAGGATTGAGGTGAAAACCAGTTTTTCATAAGAGCCACTGGAGATGTATTTGAAATAAAGAATTCAGGGCCTCCCATTATGTCTAGGGGAAGGGCTTAGGGTGCTACTTGCTATTGGTGAAGTGGAGAGCTTAGCTTTGCTTTTGGCTTGAGCTTGGTGTCAGCGAGGGTGGAGGAGTGGGGGAAGGGGAATGTGCAGTTTCTTTTCTGAAGAGGCTGAGGGATGTGAAGGATGGCTTCATTTAAAAGATTGAGTAACATCGCAGCCATATTCTTCTTAAAGAGATTCCACAATCTCTTAAGTATAAGTTGTAAAGAAGGATACCTGTAAGCCTTGACATCTTAGAAATTAATAAGCAATTTTGTGTTTGAGATTTGATTTGATTTTAAAGTTCATGTACATGAGCAGCTGTAAGGGGCTAGTGTGGTGTTTAATACTGTACTAGAGCCAAAAGCTGAGGATGCCTGAATACAAGACCCAGACCACTACTGATGTCCTGGGCTTCCCTACAAATGGAGAACATAAATAAATTTACTAAGAATTATTTAAGAAGGAAAAGGTCTTATTGTTCAGGATTGCTCTGTATTTGATAATGTCCTGTTCTAAGCACTTTACATTTATTGGGCCATTTTATCCTCAAAAAAAAAAGTTAGGCTTTTAATTCCATTTCACAGGACTAATGAATGTGAAGAGAAGAATGGCCACGCTGGTTAATTCTTACATTGTTGACTGCTAAAACAGACGTATGCAGATATCTTCGTCAACTTTTTCTATCTCTTAAGTTCAGAGTCCAGAGTATCTCTCTGATTGTGGATTTGTATGCTTCTCTCTTTAGTTTTACATATGTTTGCTTCATTTAGTTTGAGGTTCTATTTGGATCTCTGAGTTCATGGTGCTGAATTGACCCTTTTACCATATGTTACGCCTCTTCCTTGTCTTTGGGAATACTCACTGTCTTAAAGTCTCCTTTATCTGACAGTAACATAGCTATACCAACTTTACGATTTGTGTTTGTATGCTGTATATGTATGTTTTTTTCCTGTGCTTTTGTTTTTAATATACTTTGTCTTTATATACTTAATGTGTGTCTCTTATAAATAGCATAGAGTTAGGTGTTGCTTTTTTATCCACCCTTAACAAACTCTCCCTTCTGATGAGGACTTTAGTTCATTTACCTTTAGTATAATTCACATTGACATTATGGTATATTGTTATGGTTCATTTTGTTATATTGATATGACTTATTTTTATGTTCATATGATTTGCATGGCTGATTTTTAAGTCTGTTGTCTTATTATTTCTGCCCTATTTGTCTAATCTTATTCTTTCTTGCCTTATTTTGGATTAATCAAGTATTTTTTAGTATTTTACTTTGTATCCTTGGCTTTTTGGCCAAGAGTTTGTTTTATTTTTTGCTGGTTGCTCTAGGGGTTACAGATAGATATATGAGTAGGGATATAGAATCAGCATCTATGTTGAACTAATATTGAACCAGTTCACGTTCAATGTAAGAATCTCACAATTGTACATTTTCATTTACCCACCTCGAATCCTTTGTGCAACTGTTATATGCAAGGTGGACATAAAGCTTGTGTGTAGCATTTTAGTTTACTATTTAATTGTATGCCATCTTTGTGTCCACCCTGTATTTTACTTACACGTGTATTATATGCTTCCTAATATATATATATTTTTCATTTTATAGCCATTTTTTAGCATATATATGATAATATATAATCATGTATACCTGAATACTTTTGTATATAAAGGGTGGCCATGAAGTTTATATTAAATTGCACAAGAACTTCATGGCCACCCTGTATTCGCACATTAACCTGTTCTGTGCTCTTCATTCCTTCCTGTAGATATGAGTTTTTCCTTTTGGTGTTATTTATCTTCAGCCTGGAGAAACCCTTCTATCCTTCAATGTATTGTGGGTCCACTAGTGACTGAAATTTCTTAGCTTTCATTTAACCAAAAATTTCTTTAAATTGCCTTCATTTTTGAATGATGATTTTGCCAAGTGTAGTATTTTGGATCGCCAGCTTTCTTTTCTTGTTTCAGCACTCTAAATGTGTTGCTCCATTCTGATTTCCCTTACGCTTAACATGAACTTAGCCATCATTACTGTCTTTGTTCAGTAATGTCTTTTTTTCTCTTGCCTTTTAAAAATGGTTTGTTTTTTATTTTGTTTTATGCTCAGATACATTTGTCTTTATTTTTATCTGCTCAAAGTTTGTTGAATTTCTTGGTTTGTGGGTTGATTTCTTTCAAATTTGGTGCATTTCATCCACATTATTATTATTTCTTCTTCTTTCTCCTTCTCCTTCCTTCCTTCCTCTCTCCCACCTTCCCTCCCTCTCCTCCTCCTCTGCAGGATTGCTCAGGCTGTTATATGCAAAGTGGACATAAAGTTTGTGTGCAGTTTTTTTAGTTTACTATTTAAATTGTACACCAACTTTATGTCCACCCTATATTTCACTTATATGTGTGTTATATACTTCCTAATATATATTTTTTTGTTTTTATCATTTTATAGCCAGTTTTTAGCTGGCTGCAACCTCATAGCTCACTGCAACCTCATACTCCTGAGCTCAAGTGATCCTCCTGCCTCAATCTCCTAAGGGGCTGGGACTACAAACCTCCATGCCTGGGAGGGTTTTACTATGTTGCTCAGGCTTGTCCCAAACTCCAGGGTTCAAACAGTCCTCCCACCTTGGCCTCCCAGACTGCTAGGATTACAGACATGAGCCATTGCACCTGGCCTTTTAAAATATTTTTAAATTCATTGGTCTCTCTTCTGTAATTACTTGTATGTTTGTTTGATATTATTTTACAAGTCACTGGTACTTTTTTTCCTATTAGTTTTATCTCTTTAATTTGGAAAATTTAAGTTTACTGATATTTTTTCATCTACCTTATCTAGTTAGCAAACCTGTGCAATGCATTTTTTATTTCAAATATTGTATTTTTAGTCTTAGATTGCATTTAGTTCTACTTCAGAATTTCTATTTCTATCCTAAAATATTCCATTTCTTTTCCCGCTAGACTCTAATTTGTGTGTATATTAGTATTTGTAGTAGTTGTTTAAATTCTGTGACTGCCTGTCTTATAAGCCCTGTCATCTGTGACTATTGATTCTGACTGTGATCACTTTTCTTTATGGATCATATTTTCAGTTTCCTTATAAATTTTAAAATTTTTAAATTGTATTTCAAGTGTTGTGGATAAAAAATAGTAGAGGCAAATTTACATAGTTGGGGGAGAAAAAGAGAGAATATGTTGTTTCATTTTTTGAGAATTCAAACTCTTATTAATGAAGATTAAGGTGAGTAGTTGAACATTAATTTCCTCGGAATTTAGTTAAGGTTTGAGTTGCACTTTTAATTAAATTGAGTTCACCTAATTGGCCTTTTATTTTTAAAAATAATTGTCAGTATTTCATCTGGGAGAAAGTTGGACTACAGTTTAGATCTTCTGATTCCCCTTTGGATCGAAAGATAGAAGCATGATGAGAACAGATGGGCTGAGTGATTTTTTTTTTTCAGCCTTCTGACCTCTCCACTGTTGCTTTTATGTCTAAATTTGGGGGTTTAGAGGGTGGGAGGTGTCAGAGTAAATGAGAAGACCTACTAGGAAAAGTGGTTTGCTTTAGCATTGGTGGTTCTTCCAGACTCTAGTGTGTGCTGCTGGTCCCTGCTGCTGCCTGGGGCTTCTCCCCCTCTCTCCCCGCTGCTGCCCGGGGCTTCTCCCCCTCTCTCCCCGCTGCTGCCCGGGGCTTCTCTCCCTCTCTCCCCGCTGCTGCCCGGGGCTTCTCCCCCTCTCTCCCCACTGCTGCCCGGGGCTTCTCTCCCTCCCTCTCTCCCCGCTGCTGCCTGGGGCTTCTCTCCCCCCCCCCCCCACTGCTGCCGTGTCTCTGTAACTTGTCCCTCCCCATCCTGGCTGGGCACAGTCCTCTCATCTGGAAGCGTCTCTCCTTCAGCTCACTGAGGAAGGGCTTGTTCCTTGTTGTCATTAGGGTCACTGATACATCTTTGCATATATTCTTTGCTAGACTTGTGGAAAAGTGTGTTTTTATTTTGTCCAGGTGAGATTTCTGATTACCATGGGGTCAAGGCTTTTTATATAAAAAGTTCTTTGTATCCTAATTGGACACAGAAGTCTCATATTTTTAAAGCAAGTGCCTAAAGTATGAAATGTCAGTGGGAGTGAATTTTCTTGTATCTCTGTTGGGTTTGACCCATGGGAGACATTGGCTAATAGCCTGTGCACTCAACGGTGTTAAGTAGCAGTCATCTACCTTTTCTTTTTCCAACTCTGCAGTCTGTAGTATCAGTGCTGTCCTAAGGAGCCCCTGGGGTTGCTGATACCTGCTAACCAGAGACTATGTCTGAAAGGGAATAACAAGTAAAGCCCAATATTGACTGTTCTCCAGAACTTGCCCTGAAACACTGTTTTTAATTATGAAACTCCCCAGGCACGTGCAAGTCAGAAAACATGAAAAATTAAAGATCTGTATATAGAATTGATTCTGTAGCATTGCTACGACTGATGTTGGAAATATAATTGATTATTTACTCATTTCACAAACCATGTCAGTAGGGTTATGTGTGTTGTCATTTAACAGTCAGGACTGAGTTGAACTGAGATTCCAGTTTGGGTTTTATTGCCAAATGTAAATGCCGCCTTGTTCCACCACTTGTTAATTAGAGTATTTTACCCAACACCTACTTCATTGTGGGTATTGACTTGAGAGTGGATCAAAAGAGAATTTGAAAGACTTTGATTTGAGAGATGAACATAAAAGAATTCAAAGACTGTCTTTGTGAAATATATAATTTATTTGATGAAGTAAGGCTTACATAAAGCAACCAACGTGTCTATGATGGGTGCCATATTTTATGGAGCAAGTTCTATTTTATGTCATGTACTTGAGTGTTACCAAGACTCTCAGTTTCATAAACACGGTGATTTATATATTTTGCCCATCCATCGGGAGGGTTTTACTGGTGAAAAGCACCTGGCTGTGTGTTTCTATTCTGAGTGTCCCCTGATGCGAAAAGAAGTGTGTGCCCAAACTCTGAGGACATCATGCTAAGTGAAATAAGCCAGTCAGAAAAGGGCAAATCCTGTGTGAGTGGTTCCACTTACATGAAGTTAGAACACTTGGTGGTGGTAGTGGAAAGTAGACAGCTAGGGCTGAGGGTGGGGAGAGGAAGAATGGGAATGGAGTTTCCCTTTTGGAAGATGGAAGGGGTTCTGGTGATGGAGAGCGGTGGTGGTTGTAGAGACGTGACATTTTGTATACTGCTGTTGACCTGTTCACTCACATAAGGTTAATAAGGTACATTTTATATTATATGCATATTACCACAATTTAAAAATGTAATTATATAAAATAAAATGTCTCAAAATTTATCTTTAAGCCTTAAAAAAAGTACCCAGTGGATTGCATTGCATTTTACTAGCATTATGCTTAATTTTTGTAGGACAGCAAGGAATACTAACCAGTGCTGACGTGGGCATTGTTCGGTGCTTGCTTGTTATGATGAGATGAATTACTTTTTTTAGGGAAAGCCAAAAGCAGAGATTCTTTTGCCTGAAATCATTGCCGCTTGCTCTGGAAAGCTCTTGAAGAGATCTCCAGTTATACTTCTGATGTAGACGAGACAGCCTGAGCCACGGGGTTGTTAGTAATGGGTCTCTCTAGAAACAGAAAAATAATGTGGGAAAGCCCTGCCTTTGTGGGTGGTGAGCCCAGATGTGTGTTTCAGATCGCTTATGTGGGACTTAGAGTCCTCTGATCCAATGTTGAGTATATCAGGAAAAATAATTTTCTAAGGAAAAAGGAAAGAAAATGTGAATTTCATCAATGAAATGCTTTAGAAGGGTGGAGAATTGTCCATTTATAATTATAGCAGAATGCAGAAATTTGTTGACATAATTTCTTGACATGATATCCTAGAGTCACACAAATAATATTACATTATTTTTATTTTTCAAACATAATGACTAATAATCACTTAAAAATAATAATTTAAAATATTAGCTTCCAGATAAAGTAAATGTTTTCTCCTTTAAGCTGTTGTGAATTCCTTACTCCTACTTTTTTCATTAAAGGAATTATTTTCCATAATGTAAGTTAATAAGGGATTTTGCATGTAAAAATTTGAGTAACTACAAAATAGATGCTTTTTGCAATAGTTTTTACAGGACAAAGAAGTACAGTGACTATGGAAGAACTGGGCTGGCCAAAGAGTAAATATCTCTCAGTATGTTTTAGATTTGGGACATATCTGGTGATGTACAAGTTAAAGAATTTCTAAGGAAGGTGGCTTCCCTCTTTTCTCTTCCAGGGTAGCCACAGAGTATATCAAAGCTACATTCTCCTCTATTCATATATCTGGATCTAAATAGCATCCTACCTAGCTAGGGTTGACATTTGGCTGGAAACCTAATAAACTTTTACATTGGCTTCATACTTTCATTAATATTTTCTAAATGAGTTAGCTTTTCCAGATACTCACACACAACCATTGAAACCCTGGAAAATGACCACATTTTTAACTGGGTCATATCCAGTTAATGGGCTAGCGTTAAAAACATGTATTTGTGTAGTAAACTATTTGAGATGTCTAGCACTCTTCTTAAGAAATGTATTCTTTGCAACCAAGCATATTTTCTTTAACTTGCAACCCAGGTATATTTTTCCTTAAAATTTTGTGACTGTAATACTGTAGTAAACATTTGTAGGGTTTTTCTCATCATGTAACTTTTCAGAAATTTCTGTCTTGGTCATAACATTTCTTTGACTACATGTGGGGTTACTAAACATTATTTGTAGAGAATTGATGAACAAAAGTGTTAGGGTACAGTTGGGTAAATTTAATGAAACATGTTAGTGTGTTGGGATACATTTGAGTAAATTTAATGAAACTTTTTTTTTAAATGAAACTTTTTACTGTGCCTTTTCTTTTCTTGTAAAGCCCAGAGAAATATAGAGATTTGTCCCAATATAGTTCAAATAAATTATTATAATATATAAAGGGCCTCTTTTAAAGATATCTTTGTACCCTGTGAGGGACATTACAGAGAGGTGACTGTGGCCTTTTTAATTTGAACATCAAGAAGATGTCTCTAATTGTATAAGCTTGCTTTTTCATGAGAAAGAAAAGGAAATTTTCTAGATTATTTGGAAATCAGTGACTGATAACCAAAAAAGGGTATAGAAGGAACCTCTTACAGTCACTGTTATTTTTGGACTACTCTTCCAAAATAGTTGTTTCTTACATTTGTTGATGAGAAAAATGAATTGCCTCACATGAGTTGCCTAAGGCACTTTACTGGTAATAGTGGCCATGACTTAACTCTAGCTCTGCTACTGAAAAGCCAGCCATATGCTGATTTCTCTGTTAAGTCCTCATAATATGTTGTTATAGGATCCTCACAAGGATCCTTTGGGGTAATACCTATAAGTATCTTCATTTTATAGACCAGGAAACTGGGCCTTTGAGAGGTTAAATTAGTTACTCAAGTGACGCAGTGCCATGGAGGGAACTGATTTCAGAGTGTCCAGTAAGAATGTCCACTAGGTCATCATTTTGGCTCCTATCCTGTATCCCCACTGCAGACAGCCCAAATCCTTTAGAGACCTGCCCACCTTATATCTTCTGGAGCCTTTGCCTGGGCTTACTCTGTGCCTGCTGCGTAGCCCAAATTGAGACACTGTTGATGGGTGTGAGATCAGACATGGCTGACTGCATTAGTGTATCTTGGAATCCTCGACTCATTCAAAAATACTGTGAAATGTCACATCCTGAGCTAAGTCCTAGGGACAGGTGTTTGTGCGTTAGTGGGGAGGCACAACTCTTAACTACTCTTTGTATCTGGGGTGGACGTTTAGCCTGGAGATAAGCAGGGCTTGTGGAGAGTCATGCAGAGAGAAAAGGATTGGAGCTTGGAGAGGGCCAGGAAGTGCTTCTCAGTGGTGGGACCCTCTGAGCTCAGCTCAGGATGCTTGGGCTGAATCTCCACACTCACACTGGCAGACATGAGGGGTGAGGGGGAGTATTTCAGACAGCGAATGGCGTGTGCGCAGTGTGAGGGCAGGAAAAAGTGTGGCCCAAGGGGAAGGCTCTGCCTAATTCTGAAGTGCTGGGACGCAGTTGTGATGGACACTGGCAAATGCAGCCTCATCCACGGGTGCCTTGTCCTTCTAACTGAGAGGTATTTGGCCTTGGCCTTGCAGGTGACGGGGAGCCCTGAAGGGGTGAGGAGGGTCGGTGCTGGGGACAGGAGAGCATGGTCATAGCTGAATGTGAAAAAAAAGTCAATTTTTCTGAAAGGCTCATGCTGGGAGACAGGCTTGGAGCTAATGATGATGATCCAGGCAGCACATTAAGATTAAATTAAGAGTAGAGTGTTACTAAATTTGTAGTTGCTGCCAGGTCTTCCTGTCTTATGGGGCAGTCCATTCACGTTTGAGATTATTGGGTTGTAGGAAATGTGCATATCACAAGCCATGTTAGCTCTGTACGAGTTCCACCACTCAGAATGAAGTCCATTCCTTCACATGACAGCCCACCTCCCACCCCAACGCCCAGGTGCACTTCTTCTTTTTTTTTTTCAGTTGTTTATTTTATTTTTTTGAGACAAGAGTCCTGGTGTCATAGCTCACAGCAAACTGTAACTCTTGGGCTCAAGCCATTCTCTTGCTTCATTTTCCCGAGTAGCTGGGACTACAGGTGCCTGCCACAATGCCTGGCTCTTTATAGAGATGGGGTCTAGTTCTTGCTCAGGCTGTGAGCTTGGGCAGTCCTCTCTCCTCGGCCTCCCAGAGTGCTGGGATTATAGGTGTGAGCCACTGTACCTGGTCTCCCTCTTTGATTTAAATATTTCAGGGTCCCCTTCCTGTCCTCCTATGCCCAAGCCTGTCATGTCAAGGTCTGGTTGTCCTCAACATTCTTGTTAGCTTGGATCGTCAGGGAGATGCTGAGTGGTTCCAGACTCATGTGTATCATCCTAGGAATCTAGTAGCGGATGGTTTCGTATGACAGATCCAGGCCCCTTAGCTGAGCTCTTGGAGGCTTGCAGTGAGTGCATCCAGCATATAACAGACCATTACCCTTACCCCTGTGTGGGTTTGTTAGAGTAAGAGGCTAACAAGAGACAGTGCTAAGCCCAGATGCAGGGATCTGAAGACAGGGTGCAGGTGTTAAGAACTCTTTAGCTGGAGTTAACAGAGGCGCTTATAACCACAGGCAAGAATCAGCTTCCAGAAGCCTGTCAGCTATCTCTGCCACCTTACATGAACTTCGGTTAATTACCATATCATTTACATTGTGTTTTTAAATTTTCTCTGCCCTTGAAATCACCATAATAGTTCCGAAACAACCATATAAAGTATGAAAATGAGAAGGTATCCAGTTCTAGGAATTATTACCCAAATTCTTAGTAAAAGCCAACCCTTTGGTCCTGAATATCTCCCCTTCAATTAGTAAGACTGCCAAAGGTTTGAAACCACTTCCTCTCAGTATAGCTGCTGTCTTTCAAGCTGATTCTCCTCCCTGACTGTGTACTTTTCATTTTTAATAAAAAGCCGTCCTTGCTTAGTTTGTGCAGTGTGTCCTGAAATTCTTTTTCCAATGAACACAAGGACCTTGGTAAAACCTCCACTCAAAGGCTGGTAGCAGATTGACCAGTAGTACTCGATGTGTACTGAACTCAGTGCTTGCACCAGTATTTCTGCCATAGCTGGCGGTTGAGTGATAACTCAAACATGTAGGTTTCTTTTCTTTTTATATAAATTGGTTTATAGCTTCTACCCTGGAATGCATACTGACTTTTTTTGGATAGTGAACTTAGAGCAAGGACTCTTTTTTTATTATTATTATTAATCTTAGTATCTTTTTCCATCCTGTGTTGTGTTCAATACATGTTGGCCTTTAAGGAAGTATTTGTTGAATGAATGTAATTTGATTGTTTTTTTTTGACCTAAATTTGACATTAATACTATAAAATTGTTCCAATTTAGCGTATTTAGAATTATGATTCAATTGTATAATAGTTCAGGGATTTTCAGCTTTGAATCACCTGTAACTTTGATGAACTTTTCTTACCTCTTTGTCTGCATTGTGGATGAGCCTGCCTGGGACACTCAAGGACAGAGCCTTGCAGATGCCTCTGAGGTGTTTCCCACTTAGTGTATCAAAGTGTTTTTAAGAATAGTTTTGGAGTTGATTTATAATCTGGCTCATATTTTTTCAAGATTCCATACTTGTTGTTTTTTCCTACGTATTTCTTGGTAAGTCTTCTGTGTCTTGTATGTTAGCCTCCATGGATTTGCCATTGTTTTAGGAAGTTTACCCTTTTACATTTAAGAGGTTTATCAGAGACTTATTATAATTAGGCCAATTATGAAAATCTTTTATAAGGCCACAAGTTATTAGAAGTTGTAGGACGTGGGATAATTTATTTTCCCTGTAAGTGGTATCATTATTATTATTATTATTATTATTATTATTATTTTGATGGTTCCTGGACACTTAGCCATCATCAATTGCTGTAATCCTTATTTGGAGAGGTAGAGTACCAGCCTCCGAAGGGGCTTCAGGTCAGACTGATTGACCTACTGAATTTTCAGGTCAAATGAAGTTGGCTCTAAAGTTTTGTTGTTTTTTTTTTTAAAGTCACTTTTGTGAGCTACAATGGGTATACAAATACATTTAGTGATTTTAAATATACAGTTATTTTCAAAAATATACACAGCCATGTACCTACTACTACAGTCATGATCTAGATCACCTCAGCCGGCCCCAGGGCTCTCTCATGCCCTTCCCAAATCAGTCTCTTCTCCCCACACTCTGACCCCTGGTCATCCTTGATCTGCCTCCTATGGCTATAGTTTTCCTTTCTCTAAACTATCATGTAAATGGGATCGTCTCTTCAGTCTTTTGTGTTTGGCTTATTTCCCGTATTCGAATGCCCTTGACCTTATTAGTTGTTGTTTGTTATTAGTAATTCATTCCTTTGTATAACTGCGCAGTCTTCCCACAAGTGATACACCACAATTTGTTTGTCCATTCACCAGCTGGTGGACATTTGGGTTCTTCTTTCAAGGCTGTCATGAACAAGGCTGCTTGCTGTGAACATCCTTGTTCAAGTCCTTGTGTGGAATCTGTGTGTTTAAATTTCTCTTGGGCATCGGGGATCCAGGAGGCTAGCTGGGTCATTTGATAAGTATGTGCTTTGCTTTGTACGAAGCTACAAAGTGTTATTTTTCAAGTGTCTTTAACTTTTCAAATTGCCCACCAACACTGTATGAGAATTTCAATTGCTTCATATCCTTGTAAACATTTGGCATTTTCAAACCTTTTGAAATTTTGCCATTCTACTTGGTATGGAGTAGCTTCTCATTACGGTTTAATTTTGCATTTCTCTAACTAGGTTGAACATCCCTTCCTCTGCTCACTCGGGATCTATTTTGTTGTTGTTGTTGAAAATGTGTGTTGAAACCTTATCCCTTCTTTTTTCTCCTTTATATGGTTATTTGGCACCAAGTTTTAACACCATTACTGAGTTTATGAGAAGAAATATTAAGTATTTTGTTGCTTTCATAGTTACCAAAAAGGAATTCCTCTTAATGTATTTTTTTTCTGCCCATTCAATATTATTTTTTTTATTACAAAGTATTACAGGGGTACAGAAAGTTTTGGTTACAGCAATTGGGTTTATAGCACGTGAATTGTGGTTCTAAGTGTGCCCTCACCCAGGTAGTGCTCACTGCACTCATTAGGGAGGTTTTCGCCTCTCCTCTCCTCTCTCTTCCCCCTCAGTGGATATTTTATCCCTAACTCTTTTTTTTTTTTTTACTCTTTTGAGCATGTCTAGGGGGTTCTTCCATCACCCATTGGCATTTTACACTTTTGGGCACATCTAGAGGGTTCTTCCATCACCCACTGGCATTTTACACTTTTGGGCACGTCTAGAGGGTTCTTCCATCACCTGTTGGCAGTTTACACTTTTGGGCATGTCTAGAGGGTTCTTCCATCACCTGTTGGCATTTTACACTTTTGGGCATGTCTAGAGGGTTCTTCTGTCACCCATTGGCAGTTTTCATTTATCTCACCTCACTTCCTTGCATCTCCTGAACTGTCAACTCACATTCTGTGGGAAATGCACCTGGGGCTTTGTGAAGTGGCCCATTAAACACACGCTCACAGGTACACACTCATCCTATAGAATCTTAGACTCCAGGGCCACTGGGAAGGCCTCCCTTGATTTCCTTAGTGGTCAGCCTACTATCGGCACAGCCACCCTCTCGTGCTTTTTGGCTCCTGTGCACCCAGCAGTGTGCGGCATCAGTAGTGGGGGCGTCAGTGAAGGGCCAATGACTGATGGTGATAAGCTGCTGCTCTGGGTGAACTGCCTGCCCTGTTGGGACCCCAGAGTATGAGAGAACACAAGTTCTGTCCTATCTGATAGGTCTAATACTAAACCACTTTGAAATTCTTACTTTAAAAACTGCTTATGTAATCTTGGACTATGGAATACCCACATTTTGCTTGATAGATTTTATAAATCTACTTGAAAATGAGTTGTAGCAACCCTGTGATTATGACTTGACTATGAATAAGAGCGGGAGATTGTGTTTTCAGAATAGAGGTACAGAGATCGGGCAGCTTTAGAGTAACCCAAACTTCATTTCATGTTTCTCTAGGACATTCACGACTGGATCTACCTTTATCAGTGGGGCACAAGCCAAAGTATAATAACCTGTGCACGGGTTTATATCCATGAAAGCAAATCAACTCATTTAGTGGTGACCATGCTATGTAGATTGTTTTTTTTTTGGGGGGGGGGTTAACACTAAAATGAAATTGTAAGCTCTTAAGGTGTTGTTTATGAAAATTAAAGATTCGTTATAATCTAATGGAGTGATACATTAACACCTAGGAAATCTGGAATCCAGGGCTGGCTTAGCTGTGTGACTTTGAAAGGGTCATTTAACTTGTGTGTTTTCATTTCCTTATTTGTGAAATGTGTCAAGTGGGGCAGATGACTACAATCTTAAATCTCAAGCATGCATATTATGTACCGCATTTATCGAGATGGCTCCGATTTCGTAATCTTCAAGTTCCTCGTATGTGTAATTGTTCCGTATTCAAGTCAAAACTGTGTGACTTATATCTGAGGCATTAAAGAAAGTATTCAGCTTTTCATCTTCAAAACTGTGAGGGGAAAAAGGCAAAAGTAATCATAGAAATGAAAAGGAATATTGGGACAAAAAAGTAAACCACAGGCTGCAAATGTTAAAATGCAAATCTTTTAAATTTGTTATTATGGGTCACAATAAATTTAAATTGGTTCCAAACATTTTAGATCAAACTTTCACTAATATAATATTAAGGATATATCATTTTGTTAGCTTGAATTCCCAGAATCATGTATGTTTTAGCAGGCAAATAAAATCTCCTATTGCAGGTACTAAAACAGTGGAAGAGAGGCGTGGCCTTTGGGAGTTTCTCCTTCTGTTTTAATCTAATTCGTGTACTGATTTTTACTTTATGTTCTTCTCGCACGTCGTGAGATGATGGAAGAGAGGAAGGTGGGCTGTTTTGAAAGTTTGGAAAGTGAGAGTAGGGAATATCAATCATACCTGTTATTTAAATAGACACTTTCAGCCTTTTTTTTTTTGATCTTTTGTATAATCTAGGTCACAATTTGCTCCTTTGCCGATAAACGTTTAGCTTACTGTTCATTACTTATCACTCCAGAAAGGAGATGATCTAGTTAGGAAGTCGGCATAAACCTAAATGAAGTGATCGTTAGCCATTGTTTGTTGGAGTCCCCAGTGCCTCTTTATAATTTTTTATTATTGCCCACGTGTAACCATGTACAGCAAATCTCAATGAAGAAGATACCTGATCCAGTGAGAACATTTCTTGCCCTGTCAGTCGGCTCCCACTTTCAAATAAACAAAGATGCTGTCTTTGGACCGATGGTATCTGAGAAAAGCAAATGACGGGGAGAAACCGGCTCACATTTTCACCACAGAATATGCTTTTGAGTTGCCAGGTGTCTGAATAACTATCACGTTCACGATTCATCCAGCCTCTTCAAAGACAGTAAAAGCAGTTACATGTCCCACAGAGCCGGGGAAGCAGTTTTTCTCAAACAGCCTCATTTTCCTTCTCCTTTTTTAAAAGGAGTCAGGTTGTTTTCTGGGACCAGTCGATGTTAATTGTTTTTTTTTCCTTTTCTGAAAATGAAGTATTGTATACTCGGAATTTGGGACATTGTAGCCTTCAAAGGTCTGGAAAAAGAAGGCCCAGGACCAGCAGGGATGTGTCCTTGTCTGTGAGCGCAGGTGGAAGGCGCGTTCAGGGACAGGGCAGCTGCCTTGCGAAGCAGTCTTCCCTCACAGACATTAGCAGAGTTTGTGAAGTACAGCAAATCCATTTCCCATTCCCTTCCTGCTTTTCAGTTTGTCAGCCAGGTTCCAACATTTCCTACAGGATTCTGTGAGCTAGAGCAGGAGGGATGAGGCCTCTCCGGGCATGTAGAGTTTGAAACAGCGCAAAGCTGGGAGTGTCCAGGCTCGTGGCGACACACCGGCCCTCCTCTGGTTTATTTTCTGGTGAATACCCATACAAAGCTGACCTCATGGTTGATTTTCATTTTCTTCTGGAATCAGTTTAAAGTTGGCTAGAGAAGCTAAATTAGAAAAGGGCTTTGAAACCAACTTTTCTCTAGGTATCATAGGAAATACCATGTCTTCCATTCAGTGAAAATTAGGCCTTTTAATTGGTACTTTTTAATCACTTTTATTCTCCAGCATAGTATTTTTATTTGTATAAATTTGGGGGATGCAAGTGCAATTTTATTACATGAATTGATTGCATAGTGGTGACCCCAGGGCTTCTATGAGATGCTACCCCCAGATAACATGCACTGTTCCCAGTAACTGATTTCTCATCCTCCTCTCTCCCACCCTTCCCAGTCTACACAGTCTGCTGTGTGTCCACCTCTGCATTCCTGTGGGTGCATTTTTAGCATCCACTTGCGAGTGGTATTGGTCTGTGCTTGTTTCACTTGGGACAAGGACCTCTGTCTGCATCCGTGCTGCTGCAGAGATGTGGTTTCATTCATGTTATGGCTGAATTGTGTCCATTGTGTACATGTGCCACAGTCATCCACTGATGTACTAGGTGATCCCACGCCTTTGCTCTTGTGAATAGTTCTCCAGCGTAATTTTTAATCTGTGTCCTTTTCCATTTTAGAAATCCCCAAATTGGACATCAAGAGCACCATTCTCGTTCTCACTGAATCTTGAATTGGAAGCTCCTAAAACTCTGAGTCCTGAAGAGGAAATAAAAGGTAATTACTTTCACAAAATGTATTATTAAATTCATGTATAGATCTGGCCCTGAGTTCAATGTACAACATAATGGTCCATGCTGAGTGGAATTTGGATATTTTTCATTTTTCTGTGTGTTTTCATTCTTATTTACTTCCATCACTGCCTCCCTCCTTTTCATAGTTATTCACAAACATTTTTGGGGGACACTGTACTAGTCACTATTCTGAACGCACACGGTCTCCCTGCAGGAATGGCAAACAGTGCCTGTGTGGAGGTGGCTGCCGCGGGCCCGTGCCTGCCAGGGTGCCTGGTGCTGTGCTGTTAGCCTGCCCGAGAGGCTGGTTCCACAGCTGCCCCCTCATCACGCCCCTGGGTCCTGAGATACACGCTCTTCTCCCAGCCCCCTCTGCACTCACCTGAGTGTTTGTGTACAGCGGCTTTTGCTGAGATTCCTGAACACCCTGTGGATATTTAGCCTCCCTGATTTGAACTGTTACCATCAGAATCACTCCTAGAGATATGTGAAGAAGCAACAGGGTACTGTTCCCCAGCTGGCGGGTGTGTGAATGTTCTCCCTGAGCGTGAGACCTGCTTTGCTATTCTTCAATCATTAATGTACTATATTGGTATATATTGCAAAAAACGTGTAACACATGTGACGTTGATCTGCTCTAAAGCTACTCCCCAGAGAAAACACGGTGAGCTTTGGGTGCCTATTTCTTAATGGTTTTTCTCTGTGTGCACTTAACAGATGTTAGTTAGTAAAAGCTTTCAGTCTGTGATAAGTGGCTTAACCCTATGAGTGAAGATATTTAGGGTGGAAGTAGTTTCATAATTTCTGCTAAATGGCGATTTCTGTGAGTGGAGGCCACTGCATCCCATGCTCCTGGTTCATTTCAGTGGTGATTTGTGGTCATTTTGTGGTCTAGGGCCGCTGGCTCTCCTTGTGCCGATAGTGTGTAGCTATTCCAGTGTTCTGCAGAGGCCAGGCTCGGAGCTGCCCAGTCAGGGCGAGTGCCCTGAGTGCTGGGCAGGAGTGGCAGCTTCTCCCTGTGCCAGATACTTCTGCAATGCGTCCGTCCAACGTGGCTTTTGAGACGTCAGTTCATCCTTTACAGGGCCTCTGTCCGTCCTGAGGCTGACTGCTGTGTGTTCCTCTGTCCGTCCTGAAGCTGACTGCTGTGCGTTCCTCTGTCCGTCCTGAAGCTGACTGTTGTCTGTTCCTCTGTCCTGAAGCTGACTGTTGTCTGTTCCTCTGTCCATCCTGAAGCTAGGTGCTGTGCGTTCCTCTGTCCGTCCTGAAGCTAGGTGCTGTGCGTTCCTCTGTCCGTCCTGAAGCTGACTGTTGTCCGTTCCTCTGTCCGTCCTGAAGCTGACTACTGTGCATTCCTCTGTCCGTCCTGAAGCTGACTGCTGTCCGTTCCTCTGTCCGTCCTGAAGCTGACTGCTGTGCGTTCCTCTGTCTGTCCTGAAGATGACTGCTGTGCGTTGACCAGCTGATGGCCACAGTGGCTTCCTTCTCCTGCAGCTGTTTCTGATTGTAGCTTCCTGTCCCCCTCCTTGAATTCAGAAGCGTGGTCTCCGTTCCCGCTCTCGGCCTTCCTACCACTTGTAACCTGTAGCCTTTGTTAACCTCCCCACACACCTTGTAATTGCCTACCCGCATTGTTCAGTGGCCCTCAGTATAGCCAAAAAACAACTTTGCCCTAATCACAACAGTCCTTACTCTACTCATCTGTCTCTGTGCTGACTCCTGAGGAGGTGGCTTCTGCCTTAACAAGCCCAGTAACCAAGAGCCTACTTTGGTCCAGGCACACAGTGGGCCATAGTAACTAGTGACACACGACCAGTGAGTGGGTGTGGAGCGTGTAAGACTCTTTATTCTGGAAAACCTCATGCTCTGGCCGCTCAGAAGCCCTGACCTTTGGGTTACGTACTCTGAGGACTATTGAGTTTTCCCAGCTTTGAGGCAGGAGTTTGTTTTCTCGTGGTGATTTCTTCAGGGAATCTTGCTGGGGCACGTCCCAGCTTGCCAGTTGGGGGATCCAGCTCTTCCCTGTCCAGTCCTGTCCCTTCTTGTCTGTTCTGCACC
Source organism: Galago senegalensis (assembly GCA_963575145.1). Lineage (NCBI taxonomy): Eukaryota > Metazoa > Chordata > Mammalia > Primates > Galagidae > Galago > Galago senegalensis. The sequence goes on along the minus strand of CAUYTI010141412.1, from coordinate 10,887 downwards.
TTTTCTCACAGGTGGGGACACAGAGCAGGCCAGGAGAGCAAACTCTAGGTGCAGGTGGGTGAGAGTGTGGGCCTGGGCATTGGGAGAACCTGTGTCAGTGCCTAGACACTATGGGGCTCTGTACACCCCAGCTCTTCACCTGTCCAGTCAGGGAACGGGTAGGGCCCAGATCATAGGATTGCTGCGTGGAACGAGTGAGTTGCTTCGTGGGTTGGTACGTGGGAAATGTTTAGTACACGCCAATGTCATGTGTTACTATAATCTTCTGCAGAATGGAAATACCTACTTCTCAGGGTTTCCGTAAGCATTAAATGAGGTGGTGTGTATAACATGCATCGTGCTGGCCTCACCCTGCACGCTCTGTAAATGAGCTCTAAGTGACAATGATAAATACGTCAAAATAGCATTGTTAGCTGATATGTTCAGAGTAGTACAGATCCTGAGACCCTGAATTCTGGCTCATAACTAATAGTAGTAGGGAGGAATGACTAGAGGTTTGGTAATCTCATCATTGGTTTATGAAACCGTTGTCTACACTTAGGTCACGAACGTTCATTCACAAAGGCTTTGGTTATCATTGGCCATTGGACTGAATAGTTAAGAGTTAGATGCTCCTAAAATCTTTTTTTTTCTTAGTGCTCACATTTTTAGATTCTTATAGATTCAAGTCTACAAGATTCTAATCAAGTAGATTCTTGGATTTTTATGAAAATTTAAAATTAAGAATAAAGATTAGAACATTGATAACGCTGAAATACATCCGCCTACCTGTGTCATTGGCTGCTGTAGGTATGGAATTATTTTGGTCTTATTAGATAACATCTTTCATCATTCTAAGATGTGAAGTATTCTGAAGTCTTATCATCCATGTAATATGGTTGTTAAAAACCATAACAGGGTTACAAACTGAAACCTAATAACATTCAACTCTACTACTTGTAAATTAAATCAGGCCTATTTAATAAACTTTGACCTTTTTTTTCTCTACTCTGAACAAAAACTACATTTGAATTCTTGGTGTATTAGATAACTTTCTTCAGGATTTTTTTTTTTTTTTTTTTTTTGCACATTTGCTTTTAGTACACTTGAAACAAATGACATTACTGGATTTTTAAAAAAAAGGTCTTTAAAAGAAGATAGTATATAATTCAGTGGTTCTCCGGAAGCTGTCCCAGAGAGTGCACATTGGTCACACTCTCAGCTGTGGACACCTCCCGGTTATCTTTGCACCTGTGCTTGGCATTGGGTAAACTCAGTGCTGCTGAAGTGAAAGTGCGGCAAGAGAGTTGAAAAAGTGAAACCAGTTTGTCAGAATGCAGAGAACATGATGACTTTCCAAGTTTGCCATTAGTATTACGGTGACACGGCTTGAACTATTAAAAAAAGGCGTTTCAGGGAGAGTGACGTGTGTGTGAGTTCTGGGACACCTGCTCTTCATCCTCTTCTAAGTTGTGGATGCTGATGGGCTGGCTGGAGCCACTTCATTTGTTCCTCTGCTCTCTTGCCCTGCCTGTCCTCACTCTTTCATCTGTTCCCCTCCCCCCTTCTGTTTTCTTTTGAGGCAGACCTCGCACATGGTTCGTCTGTCCAAGCTCTTTCTGTGTTCCCTGTGCCGTGGCCTGGGCCTCTTCAAGGGAGGTGCTCATGTGAATTCTGTCCCAGCAGTAACTAGCCTTTAGCAGCACTGTCACCACCCTGACAGTGGTTTAGTCAGAGCCCTTTGCCGTATCTTTTCTCTGCCACTTTGGGAAGGCAACATTCTGTCTCTATTAACTTCACTATATTCTGGCATAAAACAGTATTGTGGCTGAATTTCTACAAGTCCGTTTGCATTTCCCAGGAAAGACTGGACTCAGCCAGAAGTTTTATATTCTGTTTGAAATCAAGACTTACTATTTCACATGATGCTGATCATTCTTCATGGTAGGAAATCTAAAACTGAGCTTGTTAAGTATTCTTTGTCCACTCAGTACACACCCCAGGCCTTTTCATTTTAACTTTTTAATAAATTCGCATAACTATAAAACTCTTCGTTACATGGTTGCACATAGGTTTGGGTTGTCCTGAGATTAAATAGGTAAGAATGATACAGCTATCTTCAAAAAATGTAATAGTGCCAAGTGAAAATTTCTGAAAACCAGGGAGTAGTTAAGCTGCTGCTCTGAATGGTATAGGTTGGCAAGACACCCGCCCCCTGCACCTGCTCACATGGGCACACGTGCACACACGGAGGAGGTGAACTCAGATTCCAGCTCTCCCTGAGTTTGTCTCTCCATTTCCTTTTGGTATTAATCTGACCTGAGTCCTGTCAATGGGTAAATTATATAAGCGTAAGTACAGGCAGTCCACTAGTTATGGGCGAGATGGGTTCTATGGGTTTGTTCTTAAGTTGAATTTGTATGTAAGTTGGAATGGGTTCATTTACCGATTGCCTATAGTAGCCTCTGTTCATAAGTACAAGTCGTGTGTAAATCATATATTTATAACTCGAGGACTGCCCATATATGTCAATACGTAGTCATATACATTTCTCTGAATCTGAAGAAACTGAATTTTTCTTCTCCAAGTACAGACTGTATTGCTTATTTGAATTTCTGTAATGCAAACTTATTCTTAGACTGAGTTCCTGGATTACTATCCAGTCATGCTTAACTACCATTATGTTGTTGTTATTTACTTTATTTTACTGTTTGGTTAAGGGAGAAAAACACCTGGTGATGTGTTTTGGTTATTTAGATTTTTTGAGACCAGTAATGTTTTGATAGACCTTTCATAGATATTAATGGCATCAAGGCACAAGTACATTAATTTTTTTTTCCAACATAGCTTATAATGTAGGCTGATCAATGGTTTTCACAGCCTGCTATCCGTAGTCAGTGAATTCTTGTTGCTACACGGGATTCTTTTTTTAAAACAACAACATGTTTAGCTTTTTCAGATTTTTATGCACAAATGTATAATTTCGCTTGTCTTCTCTAAAGGGAATTTATTGATTTAAGGTGTTTCCAATTTAAGTTGCCCTCACCAGCCATGATGATGAGGTTCTCTTTTTGAGGAATATTGTTGGTAATACATTTAATTATTTTGTGTGCTCCCTAAGTTAATTAGAGTTGGAAAGCAGCCTTTTCTCTTCCCTCTTTCTGATTGTGTCCAGGGCCACCAAACCTGGCTATCTTGATCTTTGCTCTCCCCGACCCGCACTGCAGTTAGCATCTCATCTCTGAGGGAGCTCCTCTTTCTTTGGAGTCTGTAACCGAACAGATAGGCGTCTCCAAAGCACGGCACAACCTGGGACTGTCAGGGTCGAGATGCAGAGTGTATGGGACCCGATGAATTCTAGATTGTCCTGCTCAGTAGCTCACCCAGTTTCTGTTTCTCAGTCTTCCAGAGGTACTGCTAGGAGGAGAATTGCATCTTTTGAAAAGGCCTGCGGACCTCTCCCTGGGTGATGCTGATGACATACAAACACACTGCCGTCTCGTCTCACTTAAATATTGACTCTCAGGGGTTACTCACCCTGGGATCAGTGGCCAGAGCTGCGGTCACTTCTCACCATCAGCCCTGGGATCGTCGACTGTGACTATTCTCCACTCAGAACTGTCCCATTTTTGCATGTGAAATCATTGGTGTTGAAGACAGATATTGCAGATTTAACTTTAATTCCTTGATTTTACAGAAGAGAAAGTTGAAATCATTTTACAGTTGCCTTTATGTAGATATTTGCAAGAATGCAGCAAAAGATATCCTTAATACAGATATTATTCAGGTAATAAGAAGAGCAATAATACATCAAATTCTGTTAGGAGTGATCAGCTCTCTATACCCGTCCTAGGGAGGGAGAAACTTGCTTCACCCTGGACCTGAAGAGGGCTTGGCCCCCATTCAGGAGCTTCCTTTTTGCTTCCATTTGCTCATTCACTCGTTCAAGGTGTACCACACATTCACACCACCGTGCTGAGAGACGTGGCTCTTGTCTTTGAGAAGCACACAGCTAACAGGCCAGAGTTGTTACTTGATCTCATATTTCTTCAAATTTAGCATTCAACGGAGCCACTTGTGGGGGGTGGCGTCAGCTCAAGACTTTTTTTGACAGCAGTTCCCTGGGGGAGCTGAGGAAAGCCTGTGGGCCTGCCCCCACCATGAAGGAGTCCGTCAAAGGGCATTTCCCAGGCCTTGGGTTGCAGTTGCAAGGAGTCACCCACATTCTGAGAACCTCCTGCATTGGGCTATGCTAAACATACAAGTTGCTGTCTTGAACCAGCCTAATTTTGACTGGAAGAGGAAACCATTTCCTCAGAGGGAACGTGTGTCCTGCCTGCAGTCCTTATTTGACTGTTCACTGGCTGCCCAGGCAGGTGGGCAGGGCATCCTCCATGCATCACAAGCCTGTTCCTTTGCCACCAGCTCCATTTTCTTCTCCTGCCCTTTTGGACTTCTCACTGTTGGTGCAGAAAAAGTTGTATACATGGAGGACTCCCCTGAGTCTCTATGGTCTTGAAGTTTCATTCACTAGTGCTTATCTCACAGTTTTTAAAATAGTGAGATAATTAAGAAATTATATCTGCTTTTTAGGCACCAGACCTGTCTGTTGGATAGCGAAAAGTTCAGTAGGAATTTTGGAGCTAAATCTGCAGATTTGCCCCCTGATAGCGGCTTGCATCACATGGTGGTGGGGTGGGAGGGTCAGCTCCCCACTTTGAAGGTCAGATGTTCTTCCACACACTGTACCCGCTCCAGCTTCTGTGGGTGAACCCCTGTCCTTTTTTTCCCCTGCAAAATATTTACCTTTTCTTCCTAAGTTGAGCCACTGCCACCCAGGTCATCTCTCTAAATCAGTGCTCAGGCAGAAAGAGCCCTAATCTTGGTTTTAGTGGCCATCAGACCACTTAGACATTTTATGCCAGAAGACAGATGCGTTCACATTTTAGGGAATAGTGCCTGTTTCCATATAATTTTAAAAACACATACTTCTTTTCTGCTAACACTTAGGAACTCTGGTTGCATTTAAATTTGAATAAATCTAGAGACATTAACATAAGTGGAAAGTGAATTATAACAAGGCAGGACTAACTTTTAAATGTTAGTTTAATAACAGCCGTTTTTAATGAGGCTAAACACGTCCACTCACGGTGTTTTTCTCTCTCTGCTCCTTATTTTAGCAGTCTTGTTGGCGTTTGATGGTTGGTTGCTAAAAAAATAGTGATAACAAATGCACACGTGTTTTTTTTTTTTTTGAAGTAAAGGTTTAAAAATCAGAAAATCTCAATTGCTCGTGTGTGCCACACTGACACAACACACTAGTGAACATGGGTGAGAGTGTTTGTTCATTCCAGCAAGAAACACAGACACTCCACCTTTTAAATATGTGATGGGGTGAGTTTCCTGCTCTTCTGTTCTGCCCTCTCATCCACATCTGAAACATCCTCTCGTGATTACGTATCATAGGTGGTTCCTGTGCCTTAATAGATGGTGACTTTTCAGCAGTGTGTCAGCAAATTGTCCTTTTTGATTGTGTGAGTATCCCTCCCACAGTTTTATTTGTCATTATTCTGAAGCTGTTTAGGGTAAGCCACTGTCAGAGAAATCACGGTGGCTCCTCATATAGGTACTAGCTGTCGCCACCATAGAGTGTTGATGTTTATGCTGCACGACTAGAGAAGGAACTGGGCCAGGAACGCTTGCTGGTATTGACCGTCTGGTAAGGACTTTCTCTCCCTGAACCAGTGCATGTACCTCCACTCTCAACTTTAGCCATCAGGACGCAGTGACCTGTGCTGCTGAATGGTCCATAGTTCATGCCTGCTGTTGGCTGGAAAGCAGCGCTAAGAATCGAGATTATTTCCTGATACTCTGGGCAGGGTTCAGCTTCAGTCCTTGGTAGATGTGGCCTCAGGCATGCTGCATAAACTCTCTAAGCCTCCATTTCCAAGAGGTTGGATAAGATAATTCTCATTTCTCTATTTCTCTAAAACATGCAGTTTTTATTTGACTATCAGGCAGGAAGTTAGAACAGGGAAGATCATTGGACTAAGTGTTCCTTCACAGGTACCACACACGTGATCAAATTGATCACGTTTATGATACAGAAGTTCTAAGTCACAGATGTTACTCCAGGAATAGAACATCCTCATTTGTATTAATATGTTGCGATGCGGGTTTGGATGTGTCCTCCTGATTTTGTGGCCTGGCCCAGCAGTACTGAGACTTGTGGGGGGTGGCGTCAGCTCATGTAGAGAGGATATTGTGCGACCCAGTCATCTGTTGTCTGTTTATTATGCAGATTTTAATTTTGTCCAGTGAGACTTCCCCATCTGATTTGTTCAGATAGAAGGAGCTAAGGAGGTGATCAGTTGTAAGAGACTCTCTGTACCTTCTCTGTGCAGTTAGAGCAATCTTTTTCAACCATTTTTAATCTCATGGCACTTTTGAAACTATAGTTAAACTTCCATAGCACATTTAAATAATGTTGATTAAAAAGAAGTTAAAAATGGAATATACTTACTATGCTTTGAATTTGTGTATTTTCTTTTGAAAATAATAATGATCTTTAGAAATCTTTGCTGCCCTGCTAAGATCCTCTTACGGCACACCAGTTGAAAATCACTGAGTTAGGCGACGTCTGCTCCGTTGTGCACCCATGTTTTGTGGTAGGACTACACTTTCCTAGTAGGCCAGGTGCAGGTGTTATGGAAGCTTGAATTGTTACATGTATTTAATTCTTTAAAAAAAAGTTTGCTGTGTATGTTTTGTTTTCTACTATCTAAAAAGTGTAAGAGTAGTATCAAGTCCAGTTATTGAGTCTTTCGGGATCTTTGTACAAGAACTGAAGTGGGTAAAAAGCATCTGCTGGAAATTTTTCTGATTTCTAGCAGTCCCACTTCACCTTGTAAAGGCCCAGCTTCTTCTGGACCTGGGAAAAACTTTGCAGGACGCTTTCATCTCTGTAATTTGTCCTTCTCCCTCAGGGCACCAGGAACAGGGCCTGTTTGCTCTGCAGTAAATGAGATGATTTTCCAGGGTAGGAGTGCAGACCACCGAGGATTGGCTGATATTTAAACAACCTGAACAAAAGCAACAAGCATCTTACCAGGGCAGGGCGTGAGAGGCTCTGGATGGTTATTCCCTGCTAGGATTTAGAAACCCTGTCAGGGAGGTTGTTTGTGCAGTGGGTGTTGAGAGGTGGCCAGTGAAGGTGAGCCCAGGTCCTGGTGGCAGCTGTGCACCAGCCCAGGCATCGTGCGAGGGGCTGTGCCAGTGTAGGGGAGTTTGCTTTGCGAGACTTGTATACCTCAAGTCGTGAGTTTGACCTTTGCCAGAAAGGTGGACTGTAGTCAGCACGGTGTCACGAAAACTTTCCTGTCAATCAAGAGCTTTCATTTTCATTTTGTAATAAATCACTGATTAGTTCTTAAACCCCTGGCCTGCTTCTGCTTCGATTTTCTTACCCGGTAGTACTGATACCAAATCAGAACACTTGGCAATGGCCAGGCGCTGTTCCAGCTACTTGACGGGTGTTACCTTCTTTAACCCTCATGACAGCTCTCAGATGGAGTCCCGTGTTATTCTCATTTTATAGATAAAGAAACTGAGACATAGAGAGGTGAAATAATTTGTCCAGGATAAACTCAGTTACTAAGCAGTGAAATGGACTTGGTACCAGACTGGCTCTAGAACCCTGTTCTGTCAGCTGCTACACTGTATCTCTGGCAAGTTAACATAAAGCCTGCTCAGTCCCCATGCTTGGTTTGATTGTGTGAATATGGGTACATTTCCCTTTATGGGAGAGATTTGAACCAATGAGTATCAGTGCTGGTACTGATACTTTGGGGGGCGTGCACAAAGCGCCGAGTTGGTGCTGCTTGGGAATTCCTTCTTATAGCAGCCTGAGTTCTTACCTAGACATTTGTGTGCTCAGAGGTGTCACATACACAAGTGAATCCCGTGTAGCCCTAGTGGGCCCCTTACATAGATGACCAAGGGCATGCATGATGCTCCTGTGATTGTACACGGTGCACCTTGTACAACTGTATGTACAGCCTTTCCTAAGCTGACAGCCTTATTCAGATAATTTTCATGAACATGTAGAAAATGAATCGACCTCTGGCAACATGAATAGTTCACGTTCTACAAGTTCACCTTGGAGCATCAGAGCTACCTTTGTTGAAAATAGAAATATTTTGTGTAGAAAACTTGAGTGTGTTTAAATGTCCATCTAAAAGCAATAAATAAGAAGCGGAATGATCAAAATAATAGATAGGCACTTGTCACCCAAATTTTGCATATTACACTTAACAGAATAGTCAGCTTGGTAACTTTGAAAATTCTGGACTCACCCAGCAGAATCACAGAATATAAACCCATTTGAGATGTGTCAACCATTATTTAGCTTCAAATCAACAAGAATCACCCATGCTTCCAATTATAGGGATTCATGGATACTAAAATATAAAATACTAGTTGTGGCTAAAAAATCAGGCAGTGCTTGGAAATTTTCGTGAGACAGGGCAGACTCCTTCATGGGTGACTGAAACAGGACCTCAAACTCTTCTCTCCGTTGAACAAACATGCTCACTGTTAAATAGGTCATACGGCACTTATACTGTTTAGTTTTAGGAAATAAGGAGTTAACTGGCTAAAATAAAAAGCTGTCGTCTTAAGCAGTGTTGATTAGTTACAAGTCAAATTTAATGGTCTGCTAACGTGTTACTTAAAAAATTGGTGAAGTGAAATGGATTGTGATCTGACAGTACATCTGTGAGCTGTAGCTCTCTGCATTTGGGACAGTTATTGACACATTTATTAAGGCAGGTGGCGGTAGCAGGTGCCCTGACATGAGGTTCAGAGCTCTGTTCTCTCAACTGGGGCAGCAATGTTCTCAGCTTGTCAGCAGTCTCTCCTGGCTGCACAACAGGGGTCAGTGGTAAGACAGCGTAATCCCACTGTCCCTGCTACTCGGTCACTCTTCAGCTTGGAAACCAGCTAGGAGAATGGCAATTTAAGCATCTCAAGGGCGGATAGTTTCTTCTGTTTATTGACCGCTCTGTCCCAAGGGCCTGGTACCTAATGGGTGCTCAGAAAAAGTCATAAAATGAATGAATTGAAGCCGGGAGTGTTGTTTCATGCCTGTAATCTTAGTACTCTGGGAGGCTGAGGTGGGTGGATTGCCTGAGCTCAGAAGTTTGAGACCAGCCTGAACAAGAGACTCCCATCTCTACTAAAAAACAGAAAAACTAGCCAGGTGTTATGGCCTACATAGTCCCAGCTACTCAGGAGGCTGAGGTAAGACCATTGGCTCCAAGAGTTTGAGGTGGCTGTGAACCATGACACCACAGTACTCTGCCCAGAATGGCAGAGTGGGACTTTGTCTCAAAAAAAAAAATACAAAACTGAACTGTTTATTAGTCTGTGTGCTCTGTGTACTCACGAAGCACAGGTCTTAGGTGTTGCATGAACGTGAACATCTTTATTATCAGCGATGCCTTTAAATTTAGTGGATTTACTTTGTACGGTGCCTTGAGATCTCACACCCTGAGTTCCATCTGATAGACATGTTTGTTAGTTGATTATAGCAATTCAGGTTTTAGCTATTGATTAAAATTTGAGGGCCATGAGCCATCTGTGAAAACCATTACAATACGAAGCACCATCCAAGGAGCATTTTCATCTTATGAAACTGTAAGAAATTTTATTAAGATCATAGTGCCAGAAGGCAAGCCTTCCTTTAAGGAGAGTGTCTTACTCAGTCCATTCAAGCTGCCATAACAGAATTCCTTACACCGGATAATTTATGAACAACGGAAATTTATTGCTCACACCTCTGGAGGCTGGAAAGCTCAAGATCAAGGTGCTAGCAGACATGGTGTCTAGTGAGGGTCCTTCCTCATAGATGCCACCTGTGTCTTCCCCTGACAGAGGGGACAGCAAGGCTGCTCTCTGGGGTGGTTTTATAAGGGCATTAATCCCATTCACATGCCTCATCATATTCACGGCCTCATCATATCCCAAAGGCCCACCTACTACAACCATTACTTTGGGGGGTTAGATTTCAACATAAGTGTTTGGGGGGTGGGGCACAAATATTCAGACCATAACAGAGAATTTTTTTCTTTCAGCTAAGAGCATTTTCTTAACATAAGAAAAATGAAATAAGGTATTCATTAAGCATGATGGCCAAGTTAGCATTATTAAATTAGCTATAATTGAATTTTTATATTTTACAGAATTAAATTATTAAAACCACCCCTTACTGTATATTCTAATACACAACTGTGGACTTTAAAATATCTTAACAATTCAGTCTCCTAGGACTTCTATTTTTTGTTTGTGTTTTTTTTGTGAGACAGAGTCTCACTTTGCACCCCTGGTAGAGTGCTGTGGTGTCATAGCTTACAGCAACCTCAAACTCTTGGGTTTAAGTGATTCTCTTGCCTCAGCCTCCCAAGTAGCTAGGACTACAGGTGCCCACCACAATGTCCAGCTGTTTTTCAAGACAGGGGTCGCACTCTGGCTCAGGGCTGGTCTCGAACTCGTGAACTCAGGCAATCCACCTGCCTCAGCCTCCCAGAGTGCTGGATTACAAGCACAAGCCACTGCACCTGGCCTTCTAGGACTTCTAGATTCTCAGAAATCCTTTGTGCGTTTTTTGGCCATGATGAAGAGTGCCCAGTTTACAGATAACTGAGTCACAGAGAGATTGTGTGGGGTGGCTTGGCACCTGTGGCTCAAGTGGCTAAGGCGCCAGCCACATACACCTAAGGTGGCAGGTTTGAATCCCCAGCCCGGACCAGCCAAATAACAATGACGGGTGCAACCAAAAAATAGCGGGGCGTTGTGGTGGGTGCCTGTGGTCCCAGCTACTTGGAAGGCGGAGGCAGGAGACTTGCTTGA
>CAUYTI010141411.1:0-32911 GCA_963575145.1 Galago senegalensis | reverse complement strand
GGCATCAGCAAAAATCACAATAGAGAACAAATGGTTAGAAATATTTCATCATTTTGAAACAAACCATGTTCCATACAATAATGCACTAAAAATTGTGGGATACGCACTGTCCTTACCAGGAACTAATGCTGCGACTGAACACATTTTCTCTATGGTAAATAAAGTGTGGACATCAGAAAAATCACAATTAAATGTTGAGACTTTGAAAGCCATTTTATGTGTGAAATATAATTTAACAAATTCTTGTGAAAAATTTCATGACCTTTTTTTTTATGACCTTTTAAACGACAGCAATCTACTAAAAAGAATTCACTCAAATGAGAAATATGCCAAAGAATAAAATAATACTATATATATATATATATTTTTTTTTTTTTTTTTTTGAGACAGAGACTCAAGCTATCCCCCAGATTAGAGTGCCATGGCAGCACGCTCACAGCAACCTCCAACTCCTGGGCTCAAGCGAGTCTCCTGCCTCAGCCTCCCAAATAGCTGGGAGACTACAGGCGCCCGCCACAACGCCTGGCCATTTTTTGGTTGCAGCCATCATTGTTGTTTGGCGGGCCTGGGATGGGGATTTGAACCCGTCACCTTAGGTGTATGTGGCTGGCGCCTTAGCCGCTTGAGCCACAGGCGCCGAGCCCATATTTTTTAAATGTATATTTGTAAATTGCATTTATGTTGAAATTTTAAAAAAATTACAATACTATTTTTGCATTCTATGAAAAGTTTTGTTGCTCCATATAGATCAAATTTTTAATTAAGAACCCCCCTGCCCCCTCCCATCAATTGGTAAAGTGTCCTGCTTTACCAGTGTTAAAATCTGGTCACCTAATGACAACCCTGATTCAGGGCCTGATCCGCTGTGTGCTTAGTCAACATTACTGTTTGTTATTTCTTTGGCTGACAAACCCACTCTGGAGTTACTCCTGAAACAGAGTTTTACTTTCTCCCACCTTTGAGTTCACATGGAAGATTACTAAGAGATCAGTTATTTTCCTTCTTTTTTTTTTATTAAAGTTTTTTTAAAATTTCTTATAGCATAACTATGTACATTAACGCAATCATGGGGTACAGTGTGCTGTTTTCGTATACACTTTGAAATACTCTCATCAAACTGGTTAACATAACTTTCATGTCATTTTCTTAGTTATTGAGTCAAGACATTCATACTCTGCTGTTAGAAACCCTTTTTTCATCTTTTCTTATGTCTGAATAGTACTCCATGGTATATATAGTCTGTTCATCCATTCCAGACCACATTAATCTGAGTTGATGGGCACTTGGGTTGATTCTGTATCTTGGCAATTGTGAACAGAGCTGCAATAAACATTCTAGTGCAAATGTCTTTGTGAATTTTTTTTTTTTCTGGATAGGAACCTAGTAATTTGATTGCAGAATCAAATGGAAGGTTGACTTTTAGTTCTTTGAGAATTCTCCATATTTCTTTCCAAAAGTTTATATTAGTTTGCAATCCCACCAGTAGTGAAAAAGTGTTCTCTTCTCTCCACAACCACACCATCATCAGCTGATTCAGAACTCTCTGACATGAGCTAATTTCAGTAGGGTTAGGTGATATCTCAGAGTGGTTTTGATTTGCATTTCTTTGATAATTAGGCATGATGAGTTCATTTGTTTCTGGCCATTCATTTATCTTCAGGAAAGTTTCTGTTCAGGCCTCTTGCCCACCTATAAATGAGGTTATTTGCTCTTTTCTTATTGATTAGAGTTTTCTGTAGATTCTAGTTATCACCCCTTTATCAGATTCATAACATGCAAATATCTTCTCCCATTCTGAAGACTGTGTTTGGTTTAGTTCTGGTCCCCTTAACAGTGCAGAAGCTTTTTAGCTTAATCATGTCCCATTTATTTATTTTGGTGTTGCTGCAATTGCCAAGTGGGTCTTTTCATAAAACTTTCCTGGACCAATTTTGTCAAGTTTTTTTTTTCTATAATTTGTATTATTTCATGTCTTAAATTTAAATCTTTTATCCAACAAGAGTCAATTTTTGTTAATGGTGAGAGGTACAGGTCCAAATCCAGTCTTCTACATGTGACTAACCACATGTTCTCCCATAACCATTTATTAAATAGGGACTTTTTTCCCCCCTTGCATGCTTCTGTTTGGTTTATCAAAGATCAGATAGAGCTGTATAGGTGGCTTCGTCTCTAAGTTCTCTATTCTATTCCATAGAACTGCATCTCTATTTTTGTGACAGTACCACACTGTTTTGATCACTATAGACTTGTAGTACAACCTGAAGTCTAGTGATACCTCCAGATTTTTTTTTTTGTAGTTCTTAAAATTGTATTGGCTATTCAGGATTTTTTTCTGGTTCCATATAAAACAAGTACTATTTTTTCAAGTACCTCAAAGAAGGTTAGCGTTTCAATGAAGATTGCATTAAATCTGTAGCAGATGACATGATCTTATTCTTGGAAACCCCCAGGAAATCAACTACAAAGCTCTTAGACATGATCAAGAAATATAGGAACATCTCAGGATACAAAATCAATTTGCTTATACATATTTTTAAACTTTAGCTATGTTTTTTCTTCTTTTTCGGAAAATTACTCTTTATTCCTCATTTTCCATATTGGTCATCTTCTCTTGAATGATCACTGTCTGTACTATTTTTTTCTCATATCCTGTAGCTATTTGAGTAGAAATTTTGTCTTCATATACTGAATTTTTCCTAGCTTAATGTTGTGCTTTACTGTTTACAACAATAAGTTCAATTATGCTATTAAGAAATAATTTTTGTGTGTTCTTGTTCATGAAGTCTAATTTGTCTGTTTAATCTTTTCTTGCCTCTGGTTTTGGTATCACATTCAAGAAATTTCTGCTAAATCTATTGTTTTGATGATACTCAGCTGTATTTGATTCTAAGAGATTTAGTATTTTAGCTCTTACACTTAGGTTTTTTTAAAATCTATTTTTAGTGAATTTTTGCATATAGCATAAATTAAAGGTCAGACTTCGTCCTTTTGGTTGTAGATATGCAGACCTCGTTTGTTGCAAAGATAGTTTTTTTTCCATTGAATAGTCTTGGTGCCCTTGTCAAAAATCATTTGCTCAGGTAGGTGAGGCTTTACTTCTGAACTCTTTATGCTGTCAGTTTATATATATTCCTTTATGGAAACTACCACTGCAGCCCCCTCTTCTGTAGTTTGTACTGTAGACTTTTTAAAGGTTTTTGCAATTTTTATGTTTTCCTTCTTTTTAGAAAAAATAGTACTCCATCAGGAAATGATCAATTTGAGATGCACATTTATTCATTTATTTTTACTATATTAACCAATTTTCAATTGACACGTAATAAATGTATGCATTTATGGGGTACATGGGGATATATAATGTATAGTGATTAGATCAGGGTAATTAGCACTTGTTAAAGAACACAAAGTTATAGCTAGATAGGAGGAATGAGTTCTGGTGTTCTATAGCACTGTATGGTTAACGATAATATACGTTCATCTCAAAAGTTGCTCCTAAATTTGCCATGCATAGGGAAAAGGGGAAATTGCAGCTAAATGTACTTTATTTATGGAATATTTGTTACAAAATTTTACAAAATATTCTGTGTTAGCCACCTCTTTGTGAAATCTTCATCACATCACTTTGACAAACTGATTTCAGATCTTCTGGGTATATACCCAGAAGTGGGGTTGCTAAATCATAAAGTAATCCTATTTTTTGATTTTTGAGGAACCTCCATACTTTTTTCCTTAATGGCTACACTAACTTATATTCTCAGCAACTGTATGCAAGAGTTCTTGTTCCTCCACTTCCTCTTCAGCATTTATTATCTTTGGTCTTTTGGATAAAAGCCATTCTGACAGGTATGAGAATATATCTTGTTGTGTTAATTTGCATTTCCCTAATAACTGGTAATGTTGAATTATTATTTTTTTTTACCTATTGGCCATTTGTGTGACTTCTTTTGGGAAATGCCTATTCAGATACCTTGCCTATTTTTTAAAACTGGGGCTTCTGTTTTTTGCTATTAAGTTGTTTGAGCTTTTTAGTAACTATTTAAAAATTGCACATGAACTGTATGGACACCATGTATATTTGTGATATTAACTATTTATCAGATGTATGCCATGCGAATGTTTTTTTACCAATGTTTAGGTTGTCTTTGCTTGCTGTCAATTGTTTTCTTTCTGTACAGAAACTTTTTTGTGTGATATAATCACATTTGTATATTTTTTCATTTGTTTACTGCACTTTTGATAAAAGTAATAAAAAAAAAATCTTTTCCCAGATTAGTATCATGTAGTTTTTCTTCTATGTTTTCTCCTAGTAGATTTAGAGTTTCTGAACTCATGTTTTAATTTTTTAATCCTTTTTGAATTGATTTTTTTATGTGGTATGAGATAAGGGTCTAATTTTATTCATCTCTTTATGGAAATCCAGTTTTCCCAATACCGTCTATTAAAGAGACAATTTTTCCATTGTGTATTCTTGGTGCTTTGATCAAAAAAATTGCTCATATTTGTTTGGATTCATTTCTGGGCTCTCTATTCTATCTGTTGTTTAATATATCTATTTTCTTTCACCAACACCATGCTGTTTTAAGTACCATAGCTTTGTAGTATAGTTTGAAATTCAGCTTTGTTCTTTAAGTGAACCAAATTCAGAGGTATAGTGAGCTCACTATAATACAAAGTTGGGTTAGCTCCTTCTCTGTGCCACCATAATTCCCAGACAATAAAGAAATGATTGCCCTTGCCACACTGAAATGTAGATTAGGAGTTTCTTAATACCTTTACCTTAGTCTTACTTATTTTTGTAAGTCAAAAGTATTTAATATGCAATAGATGAAAAAAAGTACATTATTGATAGAATGGCAATTCAATTGTTTTCTGTAAAATATGCATGGAGATAGAAATAGTTTGAAAACAAAATATATATTATCTGTATTCCTCAAACACATATTTTAAATGGGACATTTTTTAAAAATAATCACCAAATAAGAACAACACTGGAAGTCATGCTATAATGAAAAAGAACAAGATGCTTTAAGAGCAGATAATAAGGACTTAATTTTGTCTAAATGAAGAATGAATGAATAAATAGAGTGAAACATTTGTAATGTAATTATAGAGATTCATATCGATAATTGGAAATAGCTTTTTAAAAAAACAAAATATGAACCAGCCAAGATTAGTTCAATTGCTGAAAGTGAGAACACAGTAAATGACAAAGAAGGCTTGTAAGCTCAATTAATTGGCAAAAGGTGTAAAATTAATGAAAGTCATTTAAGCAAGTTGGACGATCTACTTAAGAGTTCTATTCTGCTAAATTGGTCACCCACTGCAGAGTGTGATTATTCTGGTTGTTCTTCGGTTGATTGGACACAGACCTCAGAGAGGTCTGTGATGAAGTACACTCTCCTAGGATGTTCTCAGTAATGAGCATGTATTATATACATGTATTATACAGTGAGCTCTTGCAGGAGCTTTGTTTTTCCCAGCAGGTGGAAATGTGCTTCATTAGAATAAGCATAGATTTCTTTTTTTCTCAAAACACTATAGATGGCTCTCCAGACCTTCTCAGATAGATATGACCAGCTCTAGCACCATATCTTTTTCATCTTTGCTTCTCTAATATTTATCAAGTGGTCAACATCAGTTGGTAGTCCACAAATGTTAATTTAACAAATGAATATTTACATTCCTTGATACACATGAATATTAATAAACAACTTGATAAATTACTATATTAAATATAGACTGCTTTGGTCAATAGTTTATATTTTAGTCTATGGTCATTTTCAATATGACCACATATAATTACAAAGCAAGTAATGGTAGGATATGTGCTTGTATGCAAAAGTTTATGTTTAAAAGCAGAATTATGCCTATAACATGTGCAAACATTTTAACGTTTTCCCCATATGTGTATATACGCATGAACACACACTCACGACATGTATAGTGCCATTTTAAAATAGGGAAGCATCTCCATAAGGCGTGCAGCATTGCCATGGACGTATAGTGCATGGATCATCTCTTGCTGGTAAACAGACACCCACGCCAGTCATTTCCTGGAAAATCATATTTAAAGAATTCTAAAAGCTATTGAACTTCACAAGGTTTTCGCTAAGAAATTTAGAATAATTTGTCAGGGTAGAAAGTTTACATTCCTAAAATGGTTAATTTGATTAGAGCTTCTTGTGCTCATATCGACAGTTGATTATAAAAGTGACAAGGTTTTTTTCTAATTTTTCCAATGTCATTATAAATAAATGAAAAATATATATGTATTTATAGATGCTACATATGTTATTTATGTTATAAAAATCTAAATATATATACATAATGACATATAATATAAAATCATTCTCAATGCTCATACACGCACACACATACACTCTCTCTCTGTCTCTCTCTCTTTTTATAAAAACCCAGATGCCCTTCTTTATATTTTCCCATCATGCCTATCTGCCAGTAATTCTGGGCTGCTGCTAGAAACCTGTGCCATTTATTCACTGATCTTAGTGTTGATGGCATGGAAAAAGATGCACTGAGAAACCAGACTAATTTCACTCATCACTACAGATTTTTTTTTTTTTACTCTTCTTTCTATATATTCTATATAATTTTTTCTGTTTTCACAACTTCTATTTTCAAACTCCAAGACTCGTTTTGATATTTCAAAATGTATCAAATGTAAAGATCATAGTGAGATTTCACAGAAAAGCCAAGTAAACCTTGCAACATTTAATACAATTAAATATTTATCCACATATGGCACATAGCCTATAATAATTTATTTTCAAAACAATATGTTTTTTAAATTTAAATAGATGTCAGCTTTCGTGTATACTTACTTTCTAACTTATAGCCATGAAGGTAATTTCAAGATTGACTTGGAACTTAATGTTTATGGCCAAACTATAATTTAGGTGAAACTTATTAGGAGGTGAAATTACATTAGAATATTTACTAAAACTAGTATCAGGTTCTATATTCCCCTATAGATGGCCTTTTCCAATATAAAATGAGCATGAAAATGCCATGCTTTAAGTTAATGAAACTTTATTACCATCGAAAGTTATTTATCAGTGTCTGGTAGTGTTAGTTGATATGTGTATATTTATACAGGGAAATTATGTTAAGATCATTGCCCTTTAAGACAATGATATTACATATTAGCAGATAGATGAACTTGCCTCTGATAATGTCCATTTTACTTCAGTTCTTGTTTTGTGGATAATTGAATCTCCTTATGAGGTTAAGACCCAATCCTTTTGCTTGTTATCCTGTATTTCTAGTTATCTTTGCTCAGCCCGTATTCTGAACAGCATCTGGGAAGTTTTCTGAATCCCAGGTACTTAATCACGGAAGATGACTTATGCATTATTAACATGGAAAGGCCATAGAAAGAAAGGAAGCTCTTACAGTGGATGGAAAGAAGAATAAAAACTTGATTTTTAAAGAGTTAGAATATTTAAGTGTACTATTTCCTCCTATGCTTCCTTCTTTTACATTCTAAATTATCTGTTTGGGGATCTTTCTCTCACCATTGGGTATCTTCATGGAGCAACCTGCCTACTTCCTCAGAATACAAGAGGGGGAAAATGGGAATTCTCAGGGAGACGCCATGGTAGAAAACAATAAAACTTCATCATGTCCTCACCAAATTTCCTCCTCTCCTTTCTTTCAGCTCAAACTTAAACAGTTAAGACAGGCACTTTTCTGCCCTTGGTAGTATCCCTGCCATGGTAGTATCCCTACCTTACTTGTAAAGATGGGGGTGCAAAGACATTTAGTCTTCCATTTTAAAAGGCAGGTGCAAAAGCCATTTTCAGCAGCAAATTAGCATTTAGAGACAATAAGAAACCTATGAATGCTGCAAAAAGAGAAATGAAAAGCTCTATTAGGATAAAAGTTCTTTGACTTTGGAAATGAAACCTTTAATGAAGATGTCTGTGAAGAGAGTGGCCTGAAGGAAACTGAAGATAGCTGAGTGAGCCACCAAAGTTTGGAAATGTGGGTCCACCCAATAGATGGCAACCGAAATAAACTTAGTCTTCACATCCTCCATTTCTATCATCTTTGAAATGACATTCTCTTCCTGGATTAGCCTTTCAAAGGCACTTTCATCTGCATTTTCCCACTCAACCAACTTTGCAGTTAAATTTGATTATGCTGTTACTCAGCTATCAGTAACCAAACTGTGATTAGATAGAAGTGTCACATTGTCCAGTCCCTTGTAGGCTAACAAGATTGCTAAATAGATTCCTTCCTTCTTTCCCTTCTTCCTTCCTTCTTTCCTTTCTTCCTTCCTTTCCAAAAGTAAGTTCTGACAGCATACTCTACTTTAGCTGCACTTTAAGCTCTAGAGATAAGTCGTGAATAAAACCCTTAATGTGTCTCCTCATGAAACTTCCATTCCAGGGGTGGAAGATAGCCAAGAAGAAAACTGGCAGGTGTGCATTGAATTTCTTCAATTCTAAAATGCATAATATTTTATGTTGTAAAATTTTTGATACTGAAATGCATCTCACAATTGAGGGTATTTTATATTCGCTATTCACTAGGTGTCATTTGTGACATGTAAGCTTAATTATATGTTTTCATATTTTTGATACTTAATTGAGTCACGTGAGCTATGTCCATTGTACTGCACATGTTGACTTTATTTCCTGTATCAAAATGGCTTCTAATAAACTATGTTATGATATGACATTAACACCAAAGTTATTTATATGCAGAAAGTTGTGCAGCAAGTGAGCATAAATTTGGTATTTGTTAGACAAATACTCATCATTGGATGGATACCTGAGCGCAATACTTTCTTGCAGAGTGATAAGCTATAACGTGCTTCATGTGACTGGAAGAAGGAGGATACTACATATAAATAAAGCTTATGATTTTTTTTTCCAACTGAGATGTGTGCAAAAGGCACTGGACCAATAACAGAACAAGTAATTTACCAGAAGGCAGTGTCAGGACTACAAGGGAAGGCCAAAGTCAAATCTGATTCGGACACTTTTAGATCAAACAGTTTGTTACTTGTATCAACAGTAAAGGGCACAAGCATCCCAGGGTTCTCTCCTACATACCCAAATGATAATGTCAAAACCACAAGGGCCAGAAGACAATGCAACATGATATGTGGGACACACTAAGTTTCAGGAGCACAAGCCAGACTTTGGCAGAACAGTTCTATGCTCTGCAGCTGTGCTTTGAGGTGCTGAAGCAGAACTCTGAGAAGCAATAAGAAATGCTCACGGCAGCTTCACCGGGAGATGGGGGGCCCACACAAGGTGCATTGGCAGCAGCTCCTCATGGCCCCTCAATCTCTCTTTCTCCAGAGAGATCATAACGTGGTCTGCCCAGACTCAGGTAACGTGCAGTCAAAGCCTTTTGGTGTGCGGCTGGTGTGGGTTTCTGTAACATCGCCAGGGCACCATGGCAGAGCAATGTCCCTACATGCAGAAACTATGGCTACATCCATTGGAGAAGATACAAAGTTCCCCAAACTATGAGAGGCTAGTGTAACAGATTCATGTGCTTGACTTTAGTCAAATTGAAAAAAAATTATCAACACTTATACAATAAATACTGATAGCAAAGAAAAAAAACCAAAAGTCAATTGTAGAGTATCATTTTAAGAAACACTGAATTATCACATCTCTTGAATGCACAAAATGCACAAAAATGAGTTCATGTAGAAAAACAGCGATATGACAACTCACTGTTTTTTAATGTGAAGGAGTTTTAGGAACAACTTAACTTCTTTTATTTGCCTTGTTCATTTTCTTGTGTGTACAAAGGTGCTAGGTGATAGGAATCCTTGCTTAAGTGTCTAAAAGAGCACTTTTCGTAAGACTAAAATAAAAATTTTAAGCAAAAAAAGTATTGTTTCATGGTTTAATTAGCAGTGTATTTTCTTTCTTAGTGATGCATAAAATAACCATGCATCTTACAATCACTGCAACTTATATTCAATTAAATAGTTTGTATAAGGGAATAATAAATACTATGGCAAATAATAAAGTGTGGTAAGATAGCAGAGACTGTTTCATAAAGGCATCAGAGAAAACCTCTAAACCAAGGTGCTATTTGAATGGGCACCTTGCAGGAAGATTCTAGACAAAAGTTATAATACTTACAAAGGTCTTAAGACCAGAGCCGGCTTGATGCCTGTGAGGAAGGACAAGGAATCCTGAGTACCTCCAGGATTGTCAGAAGAGGAGCGCTGGGTGCTGAGCTCAAAGAATCATCAAGGGCCTCGGCTCGTGGGTCACTGTCAGTTCTTCAGCTCTTCCTTTGAGTAGGGGGGAGCTATCTGAGACCTTTGAGGATAAGAGTAATATGTTCTGACTCATGACTCAAAATCATCATCATGGAGTGCTCGCTTCGGCAGCACATATACTAAAAATTGGAATGATACAGAGAAGATTAGCATGGCCCCTGCACAAGGATGACATGCAAATTGGTGAAGCATTCTATATTTTAAATTAAAAAAAAAATCATCATGGTTACTATTTTGAAAATAGTAGTAGGAAAAGGTAGTCAGTGGAAAAGTCTGTTCATAGTTTTGAACTTTGGTAAGAGCAAAGACAGAAACTTTTAAATATAATCGGATCAGGAATTCAATTTTACAATGTAAGTGTTAAGTTAGAAGTGCCTTTGATTAGCTATCCAAGGAGCAATGTCAAATTGAAAATCTGATATATATATTTGACAGTCAAAGAAAGGGTCTGCAGGCATGATATTAATTTGGAGTTTATTAGTATATAAATTTTGTTAGGAAGGTCTCCTGTATCTCTGTTTGCTTTGGAGTCTGCCCAGGAAATTCTTATCCATCTCTCCAAATACAGAGAGAAGAGGTCCATGTGTCACTCAGGTAGGTACTCACAGATCTTCAATTTTGAAGAATCTGTGCTTCTCAGGCAGAGGCTGTTCTCTGCACCTATTTCCTCTTCTTTCCCTGCCTCTGAGGTTCCCTGTTCTAAGATTGATTCAGTCCCTCAGGGCCTAGCTATAGTCTGGCCCTCTGAGATTCCCATTGGAACTACAATGTTGAAAAATGTTCCAAAAAAAAAAAAAAATCTGTCCCCTTTCTATTGACCATTCAAAGGAGAACACCGAGAGAAACTCATTGTCTAGGTTTCTGAATAAGCAGCACCAAATAATAGAAGCACTGTCAGTTCTGAGTTGTCTATGGACATGTCAGATACTCGTCAAACCTTAGCTTTCTCATGAAGTAACAGAATGAAACATGGTGGCATGGCACGAGGGAAATAAACATGTGACTTTGATTATTGCCAGCAATATCCATAATATGAAAGTGACTAGCAGAAATACTTCTTGTAAGCATGATAAAAACATTTCTTTCAGATTATGTATGAAGAACACTCTGGTGAAGGCACAGTTGTGTTTTTGGTTTTCATTTGTTTGGAATGAGTACTTGTGTTTCGAGTTAAAACCATACCTTAATTCAGCCTTTCTTAGAATTCCCTGGAGTGAGGATGAAAATATGAAAAGTCGTTTTCATTATGCAGTGTCCTCGACTTAGATCATCAGGTAACGCTGATACAAATGTTCGTTTGGAAGATTAGAGAACAAAAGCAACGTATTCAAATGAATTCTTATAATATTAAAAACAGATATAAACTAATGGACCAGGAATTTTACTCTTGCTAGTCATCTGAAGTTCTACTCTGCTCTCATAAATTAAAAACTCACCCCAGTGATGTTTTCAGGATGTGCAAATGTGAATGTGAGCACTGTTGCTTGTCAACTGTGAAGATTTTTGAAGAACCCACGGTCACAAGTGGTGCATTATTTTCTGTTGGAGACAGAGGAGATGACTGGAAATCATGAAGTGTTTCTAGACATTAATTTTTTTAATGAACTAAATTATTAACAACAGGTCCCTTTTCCATTTAGGTTTATGTATTTCAAGAAGACAACCTGAAATCTCTTACTTTCCAGAAAATTTCAGGAAAATCATTGAGCTGGAGGCCTGGTTAAAAAAAGTAAAAATGATCATTTCCCTGAAACAAAAGAATTGGCAACACGTAATTTCTTAGGATTGGTGATGGTATGTGGAGATTTATTCTATTGTTCCCTGTACATTTTTGGAGGCTGAAATGTTTCATAATTAGAAAAATACATGCTAGTAGTTGAGCCATTCAGAGAAAAGTGAGTACAAAAATAAATATAGGTTTTACTTATGATCGTGTCCACCAATTGTCCACATATGGCACGTCTGCCTCCACACTTCCAACTTACTTTGTAATTCACTGTATTTTAGGTTATGACTGGCAAAATCAAGGAAAACCAACTATTGTGCCATTGAAGGATGTTTGATTTCCCAAAGTGGGTTAGGAATGCTTAAGTCGCTATTTTCCTGTATTTAATTGCCTTGCTTTATCTACAATGAGTCAGTCATAGCAAAGTACAAGTTAGGGAAAATTTTGAAATGGTGCAGTGAAGACTTTTGTAAATCTGCACCTCCATTCGAGGGCTGACAATGTTGGTAAAAATTGTCAAGATAAAATTTTTCCAGTCTCTGGAAATTAACCAAAGTCTTATAATGATCTGAAAAACATTAATTCAAGACAAGATGCTGAATCTTTTTAAGAATATCAGAGGCCAGGCGCAGTGGCTCACACCTGTAATCCCTGCACTCTGGGATTCCCAGGCAGGTGGATTGCTTGAGCTCAGGAGTTTGAGACCAGCCTGAGCAAGAGCGAGACCCCCATCTCTTAAAAAAAACTAGCTGGGTGTTTGGCGAACACCTGTAGTAGGCTGAGGTAAGAGGGTCTCTACAGCCCAAGAGTTTGAGGTTGCTGTGACAATGCCAAGGCAGTCTTCTGAGAGTGTCTGAGTGAGCCTCTGTCTCAAAAAAAAAAAAAAAAAAAAAAAAAAGGAATATTAGAGTCTCAGAGTCTCAGAATCTTGGAGTCAGTGGCTTTTCAATTGGCCTATTCCTACTCTCTTCTCTCAGCCCTGAAACAACCTTGAAAACCAATAGCCTCACAACCACAGTAGCTGTAAAAGGCAGAAGCTTTGAAGCTGCTGAACTGGAAAGGAAGTTTCCCTGAAAGACCCCACCCCAAGAGCATTGTCTGTCATTATTTGACCAGTCTTGCAGGTCCCTGGGAAAGCCCCATTTAGGGTCATTGTTATATTTGACCTGATTCAGAGCTGGCCCTGCAGAAGAAAAAAAAAAATAACAAAACCTATTTCCAGGGTGTTTCTCAACAAATCAATCAGCAACAATTATTTAATATTGCAGCAGCCGGAGCTGCAATACCAGCTGGGAAGAACAAGTATCTGACTCAGGAAAAAATAGAAAATATTAATGGACTTGTAACAAGTAAAGAGATTAAATTAGTAATTCAAAAACTTCACACAAAGAAAAGACCAGGCCCAGATGGCTTTACTGCCAATCATTTAGGAAATATTAATACAAACCCTTGGCAAAACTCTACTGAAAAATAGAATAGGAAGAAGTACTCCTCAATTCACTCCATGAAGCCACCATTACCCTAATACCCAAACCAGACACAGACATCAAAGGAAAACAAAACAAAATATAGAGACCTAAATGCTTTATGATTATAAACACAACAGTTTTCAACAAAATTCTTGCCAACTGAGTCCATCACATTAAGAAAAATTATAGAGCAAAAGAGAAAGAAAGGGAAAAATTGATATATTGTGCTTCATCAAAATTAAACAGTTTTTTTTTTCTTGGTAAAAGACCCTAATAAGAGGATGAAAAGGCAATCCACAGTGTGGGCAAAAATATTTATAAATTATACATTCAGCAGAGGATTCATATGTAGAACATATAAAGAACTCCAAAAGTTTTACAATAAAATGCCCAATTATAAAATGGATGAAAGACATGGATAGGGATGGAGGAGGATATACAGATAGAAAGTACATAAAAGATGCCCCACGTCATTAGCTATTAGGGCAATGCAACTCAAAGCCATAATTAGTGATCTTCCACGCCTATGAGAAAATTCAAATAAAAAAATGGTGACACTATCAAATGTAGAAAGAATTCTGAGAAACTAGTTTATATATTGTTTACCATAATTTAAAATGGTAGGAGCAGTCCAAAAAACATTTTCAAAGGTTTTTTTTTTTTTCCTTCAGTTTTTGGCTGGAGCTGGGTTTGAACCTGCAACCTCCAGCATATGGGGCCAGTGCCCTACTCCTTTGAGCCACAGGTACCACCTGACTTTTTTTTTTAACTAAACATGCAACCATCTTACAACCCATTAATTCCAGCCCTGAGCATTTATCACAGAGAAATGAAACTGATGTTCACATGAAAATGTGTACATAGGGCAGTGCCCTGTGTCTCAGTGGGTAGGGCAATGGCGCCATATAATGAGGGTGGCCAGTTGGAACCCGGCCCTGGCCAGCTAAAACAGCAGTGGCAACTACAACAAAAATAGCTGGTGTTGTGGCAGGGGCCTATAGTCCTAGCTACTTGGGAAGCTGAGGCAAGAGAATCGCTCAAGCCCAAGAGGTAGAAGTTGTAAGCTGTGACGCCAGGGCACTCTACTGAGGTCAATGGAGTAAGACTCCATCTCAAAAAAAAAAAAAAAACAAAAACCAATCAAACCTGTACATGAATCTCCATAGAAGTTTCATTTATAATAATACCCTTGAACTGGAAACACTTAATTGTTCCTCAAAAATCAAATGTGAAAACAAACTTAGGATATCTCTATATTAGCTCCTACATTCTCATTTGAATATGCAGTCATCTCGAAATTTAGGAAAAATGTTTAATTAAAAAAGCTACGTATCACAAACAAGTAATCCTAGGAATACAAAGCATAACATTTGAAAATTACTCAATGTAATACATCATGTATAGTAGGTAGGCAGAATAATCCCTCTCACAGATGTTTAGTTACCAGGAGGAAGTCACAGTTGTAGATGGAATTAAATTTGCTAGTCAGCAGACATTGAGAAGAAGAGACTATCCTGAGTTATCAGCAAAAGCCCATTGTAATTAATAGTAGGACCTGTGTAAGCTGACCACCCAGGGGCCTGTGATAATCTAGTACCTACAGAAGTAGTCAACATAAGGAACTAGGCCTATCCATACACAGTGTGTATACATGTGTATATATACATGCACCAGAAGTGGTGCACGTCTGGTCTGTAAAAAATAAGATCTTGATAAGAAATCTTCAAAAGAAGAACAAACTTAGAAAACTTCCTGATTTCAAAACTACTACAATACTCAGTAAACATGATAAAATAATTCTGGGTGAAAAGGAGACAGGGTAAATACAGTTGTTGGAACATTTTCCTAGTCGCACTTAACAGTGGAATTTGCCTAAAGCCGCTGAGCCAGAAGTTTTCCTGCCTGAAGAGCTACAGGAGTGAGTTCTTACCCCACAATACCTGGCCCCAGTGGCATAGATATAAGGTGCACTACCCTGCTCTTCATCCACGACAGGCATTTTTCCAGTTTCTTCATTTATCTTCACTCCCACAGTTTCTAAGCCAATGTCTTGTGCAAGCATCTCTTCCTATTGCCAGCAACACCATATTATATTCTCCTTAGATGATTTCCTCACTACAGGTGGACTGAGTTATCACCCCGAGTCAGCCTGGTCTTCCTGCTTCAATTTGTTCAACTTTGATTGGTACAATTGTTCTATAAACTTGCCACCACATTCTTCCATGTGTTCACCAATTTTATTGGCCATGTCCTGGTCAAATCCTCTAAGAATGGACCATACCATAACAACCACGCTTAAACCAATATTGGTAAGAAATCCAGCACATTCCCAAGCAAGGTAGGATGCTCCAACCACCAGGTCTTACCAGGGCAGTAAGGTGAGGAGAAAAGATCATCACTGTTGATGCAGCATTCTTTGTTACTAAGGATGCCCAAGTAACATACCCTTTCACCAGTGGCAGTAAGAAATAAATGTTTTCTTTGCCTTTATTATTGTTGTCTTAATCCTATGAGGACCAATAACTTGCCCATGAGCATTTCTGTAGACCACCTTTATCCCCCGCAGAGCAACTCAGTATCCACGGTTCAGAGAGCTCATGTGATTCTGTACAGCTTCTGTCATTTTTTCCCCAATCATGTTTAACCATCTTGTCAATTTTCCAGCCATAGTTTCGAGAGTCTTGCTGGGATTACCCTAATAAAGCTGCTTGGTACATTAAATTTTTTTAGGTATGCAGCCTACATTCACACATGTTCCTCCGAGACCCCATCTAGTCCCAAGAGGGGTGGGAGGGATGAAATCCAGAACCACGGCTTTCTTGCCGTATTTGCCTGTCTGCCTCCCTAGCAGCTGCCAGGTCTCCTGAGCCACCTCCCAGGATGATAAGGTCATAGTCCCAGGACTCAGGAAGATCCTCAGAGCCATTCATCTTTAGTAGCTTTTGAAGTCTCCCCTCCTGATAAGCCTTCAAAATCCGACCATGGCCGCCCATCTTTCTCTATTTCACGAACACAACTTGCAGGTGGGTCTTCAGGGTCAAGTCCAACAGGGCACTTCCAGGTCCCAGAGGTCCTATGAATGTGACGATGAAGACATAAGGATCTTCTGCAGAGGACAGGCCACGTCCCGCAACTGAGGTGAAAGGGTTGCTTTCATGATTCTGAATGGCTGAGAAAAGCCACGCCTTCTTAGTGTATATCCTTAACAATTGTACACTCATTTTCAATAAAATATAAAAGGTGAAAGTATAAAGAAATAATGTTGTCAGAAGTTTTATACAGTAAATAACTATTAATTTTTTTCTTACACAAATCCACAATCTCCATACAGAGTAGTATGAAAGGAATGATTCATTATAAATTATGTTTCTTTATATTCTGGAAAACATCCATTTTTCTTAAGTCACTCTTAATCCATTGGGCCTCTGCCTCTGTCTCCCTTCCTGATACGGCCTTCTTTTCTTCATATTCAGTTTTATCCTTGAGTTAACTTGGTCTTTTTTACATTCTTTTATTATGCTGGGAACCTTCCTGCCAATTTTCAAGGAAGCAATATTCTTTGTTGATTTCCCTTTGAAAGAGGAAAGCAAGCTTCTAAACTGAGAAAGATCAAATCAGCATAAAATATTAGTATGGCATTATATTCTAAAGCAATGAACACATCTGTAACTAAGGATCACAGTCAAAAAAACACCGGGGACTATTTCATCTTCAATAGCATGCCCAGGCTATATTTAACTATAACACTTAAAATAATAAATGTTGTGTTTCCCTTTTATTGTTGCAAGAATTAAAAATATTAAATAAACTCTAAGATGACCTAAAATTCACATACAGAAAAAAAAGTGAGTGAAGGAGATATCCTACAATCTTGACTTCTTAGTAAATCTAAGCGTGTGGATGCCTTAAATATTCATAATAACTTCAAACATGAATCAATATATTTTTTAAAGGACAAAAAGAATAAACAAGAACTTGTTTTTGTTTCCCCAGTTCCACATGTCAGGGTGAAATCAGCTGTAAGTAATTTATTAGCTATGAGATAAAGCACTGATTTCATACATTCAAAGTTAGCATACAATATATGTTTTGAATGTTTTCCACTATAATCTTTACGAGGAAAAATAAAGATACTAATGAATTTATAATTCCCTAATTTGAACGTCAAAAATCTTTTATTCACATTCTAAATTTTCAATTATTGTAAACCCTTGACTTTTTTCCCCTAAGGGCCGAGAGTAATTCTATCAGAGCACAAAGATGGGTGCTTTTAATTGCTCAGTTACTCTATCCAGTGATCCAACTTTGGCTTCAGGTTGCTATGGCAATTAAAATGGGAAAACTGGCAACAAAGCCTAATAAAACTTCCATTCAATCCTTTATATATAGTTACAGCATACCAAAAAGCTTCCTACAGACTCTGAAACGGATGCATCACCTCTGCAGATAATTAAGTGTTTTGGTGGGAATTTGTTCGAAAACCTGATATACAATTAGACAAATATGTTCACATACCATGTTTCACTGAAGTCTGTGTGAGCCTACATGCTCCCCAATGGGGCTTGATCCTAAATACTTTTATGCCTGATTAATTGTCAATATCAGGCAGGAGCTTGCTCATTAGCTCCTTGCAGGCCCCATTTTAGACTGCAATGAGCTTCATTTAAAGATGATATGCTAACTGTTAATAAACTGATTGAATTCTCTCCCTTGTGTTTTGAATTCTCTTGAAAAAATATATGAAAATATCCCAAAGAAACAGAATAAATTCAGATTAGTGTCTGTTATAAAATTGCTATTCTATTACCTATGTTGCTTTAATTAAATGTAAATTTTGCATTTGTTCTTTATGTTTTCAGTGCATCTTGGTATGTTCCACAGATGGACCAGTGCATTGAACCAATGTCACTTCTCTATATAATGTAGTAAATTTATTTTAAGATTCACTGGATCTCAGTAACGAATGTTTTGGGCTGAAATTATAAATCAGTGTATGTTTTAAATCTTCAGTGAAAGCTTTATGAGGCAATTTACTCAATAATTTCCCTTTGAATTCACTAAAATTATTAGAAAACCCAATGGAAGACCTACTTTATTAATATATGTTGAAATCACTTATGGGGTTAGGAAAATTTCCTTCAAAGCACAGAAGATCATGTTCTGGGGCACAGATAAATTATCTAAAAGTCAACTTAGAAATGCACTGTGGCCACAGTGATTTTTAATTCCTTATTTCAGATCATAATTCTTTGTTTTGTTCTGCCCTTTAGAGATTTTTTGCATTAAGCCAGACACTGACTAAATTTTGACCTAAAGAACACTATCCTCACAAGAATCACGAGTAAAATAAAGTTATATGTCTTAAATGGCCCAAGCATGGCTGTTTTATTAAACATACCTATATACCATACATTAAAATTAGATTAAGTTCATAACCACTTTAGTTGTTTTTCTTATTATTATATCTAAATTAGAAGAATTCAAATTTTTTAAAATGTGGTAAAATACATTCAGTTTAAAGCCCTCCATGAAAGAGAAATAAATTGTGAAGAGGCATAGAATTTTGTTTAGTAAAGATTTGCTAATATATGAATTAAAGAATCAACATTATGAATAATCATATTAATATAGAGGGTGCCAAAATTGCATACATATTTTAAGAAAGGAAAAAACTGTATTAAAATCGTAATACTCAAGTTACCCTTGATTTCTGTAATTATCAGAGATAGATGATATAACATACAAGATGACAAACATTATCAGTATACATTCAGTATTACAATTTTAATACAGTTTTTTTTCCTTTCTTAAAATATGTATACATTTTTGGTATCCTCTGTATATGGCTAAGGATATGACATTAGAAATATCTATCTGTAATCAATAATCTAATCATAAAATTTCCAAATCTTAATATATTTAATCGTAAAAAAATAAATATAATAATCACGATCTACTATGTACAGCAAACAGTATCTTTTTCTGTTTTATTTTAGTCTTTGATACATTGGAGATTCTACTGAAACATATGATAAAGAAGTTATGATTATCACAAATGTACAATAAAAGATATATTGAGCAGATAGAACAGCACATGCCTGTTGCTACTTAGCAGACGATTAAGGATCTTATACCTCAAATCATTCATGTACACAAAGAAAATAAGTCTTTTTTTTTTTTTTGAGACAGAGTCTCATTATGTCACCTCAGTAGAGTGCTGTTGCCTCACAGCTCACAGCAACCTCAAACTCTTGGGCTTAAGGGATACTTTTCCCTCAGCCTTCCAAGTAGTTGGGACTACAGGCGCCTGGCTATTATTTTTGTTGCAGTCATTATTCTTGTTTAGCAGGCTGGAGCCAGGTTTGAACCTGCCAGCCTCTGTGGCCTGCGCTGTAACCACTGTGCTATGGGCGCCAAGCCATAAAAAGTCTTGTTTAGGGATATATATATATATATATTTTTTTTTTTTTTTGAGACAGAGCCTCAAGCTGTCCCCCTGGGTAGAGTGCCATGGCATTACAGCTCACAGCAACCTCCAACTCCTGGGCTCTAGCGAGTCTCCTGCCTCTGCCTCCCAAGTAGCTGGGACTACAGGCACCCACCACAACGCCTGGATATTTTTTGGTTGCAGCCATCATTGTTGTTTGGCGGGCCGGGCTGGGGATTCAAACCCACCACCTTAGGTGTATGTGGCTGGCGCCTTAGCCGGTTGAGCTATAGGCGCCAAGCCCTTGTTTAGGGATATTTTACAGTTCTCACAAAGATATAAAAAAAGTAAAAATGGGATTTTGAAATTTTATTAAAATTCCTAAAGTTATACAGATCCCTTTTTGAAAGGAAAGTCTACCACTTCATTGATATATTAGTTTCAGATGACCCACAGACTTTAGATCTCTCTTTAGAAACAAGTTCAGAAGACAAAGACTTTTCTCTTAAATTATCATAAAAAAGCAGGAATCCAGGGCTTCTGTGCATGTCCTTTTTTTCTCTAATATCTCAGTATTTTATGAATATCTCAGTATTAATGATTTCATTTAAGGAGTTCTGTGTCTTTACTTTCACCAATGATCAAGGTGAAATTCATTATATATTAATTTTGATCACATGCTAAGATGCATATATGTGAAAATATTGCATTGTGCCTATTTCCAAATGCGTGCTACACCAATAATTTAATATCTTTTGTGAAACTAAAAATGAGAACTTGCAACAGAATCCAAAGGACTTATTAGAAAATAGAGCTTCTGAACCCAACATCTCTTCAAATGGAATATAAATTCCCTACTCAAAAATAAGGTAACTTTGATTCCTTAACTAATGAGATCCTTTCATCCATTCAAGAGATTCTCTTGAGAGGTACGGTGCACTCCCATCAATTGGAGTTCAAGGTCTCAATTCACCTGTCCAAACCATCACAAGTCTTCTTTCAGAGCCTTACTCATTAGAAGTGTTAGTAATTGCTGTTTTCTGAAAAAAACACTGGGATTTTATGTCCTGTGCCTTTTCTTATAAATATGTAGAATATCTACTATCCATCTCAAACTTGGAGGACCGTATCTGCCTATTTTGTTTGATCCCTTTCAATCGCACACCGTAACGCTTTTCTGAGCATCCCCACGGATATGCTTGCCTCCATGAAACTCTTGCAGTATTTTTATTGTGCTTTTCTTATTTTACTTACCTGGAAGTAAAGTTATTGGCTTGCGTCTATTTAATCATAGAGTCTTATGATATTGGAATATGTATTTCTTATTAATAAGGAGGAAGCAAACACAATACTAGCAAACTCCATAATAAGACATGAAAATAATGTTTTGTCTAGTGAGGAAGAAATAGGGAAAATAATTTTAATGAGAAGTTATACTATGTAGAGAGCGTTGTAAGTGTATGATGAGTATGTGTATTTTCATTGGGAGTAAATTTATATAGTTGCACAATCATCATCACAGCCCAGTTTTCGAACATTTTGATCATCTTAAAACTCTAAATCCTTCTCCTTGGAAGTCAATCACTGCCTCTATCTCTAGCTTCAAGCAATAACTAATCTACCTTCTGTATTTGTATTTTAACCTTTATTGAGCTTTTCATGCATAGAAAATCATAAAAAAATGAGGGCTCATAAAAAAATGAGGCTTTTGCATCTAACTGTGTTTACTTGGCATGTCTTGAGGTTCATTCATGACTTAAAATTTATCAATAACTTGTCCTTTTTGTTAATAGATGGTATTTTATTATTATATGGACAGAACATGTTTCAATGACTATTGATGAAAATATGCATCATTTACAGTTTGGGGCTGCTATGGATAACATTGATATAAACGCAAACATTCAACTCTTTGTGTGAGTGTATTTTTTCTCCTAAATACTTATATATAAAATTACAGTAGAAGCTCCATAGTTGACCTCTCCTACCTCCTTAAGTTGATCTAATTTTCATAGACTAGGCATCCCCACATTTATCTGTTAGTACAGTTGCCTAGTGCCTTATATTGACCACCTCTGTATATTGACTAGTTTGTTACAGTCCCTTGGTTGGTCAACTTACAGAGAGTTTACTATAGTAGGTTGTTTGGTAAGTTTATGTTAACTATCCAAATAACCATCAACCTTTTTCAAAGTGGCTAAACCATTGCACATTGCCCACAGAAATATAGGAAAGTTCTTGTTTCACCACATTTTTTTCCACATTTGGTGTTGTCTTTTTTTTTTTTAATAATAACCCTTCTAGTGGGTATAAAGTGGTATTGCATTGTTGTTTTAATTTGTATTTCCTTAATAACTAATAATGTTGCTAGCCTTAAATTATCTTTGGCAAATTATCTAGCCAAATATTTTACCCATTTTTAAACTATTATGTTTGATTATTGAATTGAAATACTTCTATATGTGGTCTTGCAATAACTCCTTTATCAGATATATAATTTACAAACATTTCTCTCAGTTTCATCTTGTCTTTAACTTTTTTGATGGTATCTTTTAAAGCTTAAAATTTTTAATTATGTTGAATTTAAGTTTTTTTTAATTGAATGGTAACTGTGTACATTAATGTGCTTCTGGGGTACAGTGTGGGGTTTTCACACACAATCTGAAACACTTCCATCAAACTGGTTAATATAGTCTTCATGTCATTTTCTTAGTTATTGTGTTAAAACGTTCATATTGTTGTTAGGAATTGTGCTTTTGGAATCTTTTCCCCTAAAGTAAGATAACGAGTTTTCTTCTATATGTTTTATTAGTTTAGCTTTTTTTGTATTAGGTCTATGACTCATTTTTGAATTAGCTTGATGGTGGGACATAAGGGTCTACATTAATTAATTAATTATTTTTTTGAGACAGAGTCTCACTATGTCACCCTCAGTAGAGTGCCATAGCGTCACAGCTCACAGCAACCTCAAACTCTTAGGCTTACATGATTCTCTTGCCCCAGCCTCTCAAGTATCTGGGACTACAGGCTCCCACCAAAAATCTCAGCTACTTTTTTGGTTGTATTTGTCATTGTTGTTTGGCAGTCCTGGATGGGGTTCAAACCCGCCAGCCCCGTTGTATGTGGCCAGTGCCCTGACCACTGAGCACGGGTACGGAGCCTGTCTACATTAATTTTTCTGCCATGTGAGCATCCAATTGTTCCTGTGTTACTTATATAAAAGATTACCTTTTCCTCATTGAATTGCCCGATATCTGTGTTGAAAATCATTTGACCATAAATTTAACGGTGTATTCCAGGACTCTCAACTTTGTAGCATTGATCCATATGTCTATCCTCAAGCCAGTAGTACTCTTTTTTGCTTACTGTAGATTTAAAGTGATTTTGAAATCTGAAAGTTTAAGTTTTCCAAATTTATTCTTCTCTTTTAAGGATAATATTTTGGCTATCCTAGGTTATTTGCAATTCTTTTTGAATTTTATAATCACCTTGTGAATTTTTGTAAAAAAAAACTGCTAAAAATTTGATAGAGGGTGTGTTAAATGTAAAAATCAATTTAGAGGAGAACTGATATCATAAAAGTATCGCATTTTCAATAGAAAATATAGACTGTCTCTACAAATTATTAAATCTTTATGTTTTCCATAACAATGTCTTGTAGTTATCATGTATAAATTTGCACCTTTTGTAGTAAATTTATTTCTAGGCAGTTTATTCTTTTTGATAATTTTGTGAGTAGAATTGTATTCTTATTTTCATTTTTGGATTGTTCATTACTAGTGTATGGAAACACAATCATTTTTTGCATATTGATTTTATGGAGGTAAACATGCTGACCCCCATTGTTAGGTTTGGTAGTTTCATTGCAGATACTTTAAGATTATTTACATGGACTTTGTTAAATGTTTTCTTCGTCTATTACAGTGATTAGTGGGCTGAATCATTATTTTTAGGTATTAAAATAACTTTGAATATCAATGTTTAATAAAATCACCTTTTTTCCAGTATGTATCTATAGCCATTTGGTCACCTATATGCTCTTTAGTTTAATATATACAGGTGAATCCTTTTTTTTAAACCCAGTTTTAAGGACACTTCTGGCTGAAGGAAATGTTATAACTATATGAATTCTAGAAAAATTTGGATACTTTTATAAACAAGTTCCTTTTGTGGCCTAGTAATATTTTGATAAAGAGTGGGAAGGGCTTCTTTTTTAAATTTTTTTAAAATTGTGGTAAAGTCTATATAACATAAAATACCTTTAAAGCATTTTTAAATGTGCAATTCAATGACAGTAAGTACATTCACAATGCTGTGCAATAATCACCACTATCCACTTTCAAACATTTTCATGATCCCAAACTAAACCTGGGTACCAATTACACATTAACCTCATGTTACTCACTCCTACTTTATTTAATTTTTTTTTTTTTTGAGACAGTGTCTTCCTATGCCACCCTTGGTAGAGTGCCCTGGTGTCACATCTCACAGCAACCTCAAACCTCTTGGGCTTAAGCAACCTCTTGGGCTTAAGCAACTCTCTTGCCTCAGCCTCCCAAGTAGCTGGGACTATAGGTGCCCACCACAACGTCCGGCTATTTTTTGGTTGTAGTTGTCATTGTTTGTCAGGCCCAGCTGGGTTTGAACCCACCAGCTCCGGAGTATGTGGCTGGTGCCCTAGCCAATGAGCTAAAGGCCCGAGCCGCCCCTGGCAACTTCTATTTACTTTCTGTTTTTAGTAAATTGCCTATTCTTGGTGCCTATTCATATAAGTAAAATCATACTACCATTTTCCTTTTGTAACTGGCTTCTTTAACTTAGCATTATATTTTTAAGGGTCATCCACATTATAGCATGTACCACAAGAATCTCATTCCTTTTTAAGATTGACTAATACTCTATTTTTTATCTATTGTGCATTTTATATATCCACTCACTTGTTGATAATTGATGGACATTTATGTTGTTTTTTGCCCACTTGTATAACTTCTTTGGAGGAATATTTATTCAAGTCCTTTACCCATTGTTTGTTTGTTTGTTGTTTTTCTTGTTAAATTTTAGAAGATTTTTATGTATTTTGGGTACTAATCCCTAATCACATATGTGATTTACAAATATTTCTTTCCTTTTCTGTGAGTTGAATTTCAGTCCTTGACAGTATCCTTTGATACAGAACATTTAAAATTTTGATGAAGTCCGATTTACCTATTATTTCTTTTGTTGCCTATGATTTTGGTATTATACCCAAGCAATCTATCAAATCCATTGTCATGAATCTTTGTATGTTTCATCTAAGAGTTTTAGTATTACCTAAATTGAGGCCTTTCATCCAATTTGAGTTTATTTTTGTATATGGTAAAAGGTACAGGTGGTACAAGCTCAACATCATTCTTTTGCATGTAGATGTCAAATTTTCCTAGTACCATTTCCTGAAAAAAAAAATGACCTTTCTTCCCTTAAATGGTCTTGGCACTCTTGTCAAAAATCAATTGATTGTATAGTGAAGGGTTTATTTTGGGGTTATCTTTCTCACTTGCATTGGTCAATGTCTGTCCTTAGGTGAATACCATACTGTTATGATTACTGTAGCTTTGTACTATGTTTTAAAATCAAGGAGTGTGATTTCTCTAACATTGTTATTCTTTCTTGAGATTGTTTTGGCTATTTGAGGTCCCTTGTAATTTCACATAAATTTTATAGTGCATTTTCCTACTCTTGCAAAAAAAAATCCTTTTTATTTTTGATAGAAATTCTATGAAATCTTTAGATTGTATTGGGTATTTTGATCATCTTAACAATATTAATTCTTCTATATAATGAACATGAAGTATCTTTTCATTTATTGATATCTAATCTTTCAGCAATGTTTCGTAGTTTCCAATGCCCAAATTTTTTACTAACTTAAGTTTATTCCTAAGTATTTTCTTCTTTTTGATGCTATTGTAAATGAAATTACTTTTATAATTTGCTTTTTACATTGTTCATTGTTAGTGTATATCAATGCAAATCATTTTTCCATGTTGATAGTCAATTCTGTTTATTAAATTCTAACCATTTTGTTGGAATCTTTACACTTATCTATATGTAAGATTTTATAATTTGTAAATAGAGATCAATTATTTTTTCCTTTCCAATTAGGATTTTGTTATTTCTTTCACATATACATTGCTCTGGTTAAAATTTACAGTAATATTTTGATAGAAATAATACTTCATAATAATATATATTTTTGGTTTATCAACGATCTTAGAGAAAAAGTCGTTCTTATTTAACCAATTAATATAGTGTTATCTGTGGTTTTTCATATACAATATACAGAAATTTATCTTCCATGCTAGCATATTCAGTGCTTTTATCAAAAAAGAATATTGAATTTTGCAATTTTTTTTGCATCAATAGAGATCATTGAGTGCTTGCCCCTTCATTCTATTAATACTTTTTCTAGTGTGTAATGATCTGAAAATTTTTTTCTTTTTTAATGTATGCATTTATAGATACAAGGATTGACAATTACGTTCACAGACTTGTCCTAGAAAAAGTACTAGAGACCTCCTTGCTGAAAATCACTACCATCACCTTTGAAGTACTCTCCTCAGGAACTTATGCAGGATGCCAGAGCTAATTCACCTTTCAAAACCATTTTAGAACTCTTTTTCTAGATTGCCCATCAAAGCTGTCTTCATATTACCCTTGATGTCCTGAATGTCATTAAAATATCTTCCTTTCAATATTTCCTTTATCTTTGTGTAAAAAAAAAAAAAATCATTGAGGCCAGATCAGGTGATTTGAGAGAGTGTTCCAAAGTAGTGATTTGTTTACTGGCTAACATCTCCCTGACAGTGCCAAAGTTGGCTAACAATTTTGTTGCCCAGTTATATGAATTTTTGCAGCATTTTTGTTGGTTCTGCTGGTTACTGACCTCCCTGAACACTTTTCATCAGTGACACTTTCTCTCCCCTCAGAAAAGCATTTACTCCATTTGTACACTGCCATTTTCTTCATGGCATTATCCCCATAAACTTGGACTAACATGTCCCTGATTTCACTTCTACTCTTGCCAAGGTTAACAAGAAATTTGTGATTGTTTGTTCATTGCTCTAATTCAAAATCTGATATTCTTGCAATGGCACACAAAAGCACACAACAATAATAATGACAATCACTCAAAAAGACACTACCACATGTCCACATGAAGACAACTGTGAGACTCTGACATACCAGAGTTTTGAAACTTTACTGAGTTGTTTGTACAATGCTGCGAGAGGAAGGGGACAGTGGAAAGTTTATGAACTTAATTGTCAGATCTTCCTAAATTTTCCTTTTATCACTGCTTTGCTGCATCCCGTAAAGTTTGGAATGTTTTCATTGGTTTCAAGGTATTTTCTAATTTTTCTTATTATTCTTGAAAGAGTTGGTTTCGTAAGATGTTTTGTTTAAGTTCCATATATATTTGTATTTACAGTTATTTATTTATTTATTTATTTATTTATTTATTTATTTATTTTTGCAGTTTTGGCTGAGGCTGGGTTGTAATCCACCAGCTCCAGCACATGGGGCCGGTGCCCACTCCATAAGCCACAGGTGCCATCCCAGTTTATTTTTTTAAATTGATTTCAAGCTTCTTTCTACTGCCATCAGAAAGGTATTTTGTATGATTTCAATCTTTTTTAAATTTTTAAGATTTTGTTGTGCCTGAAATTGTGGACTATACCAGACATTGTTTCTTGTGCACTTGAGGAAAGTGGGTATCCTGCTATTATTGGGTGCACTGATCTGTATGTGTCTGTTAGGTCCAATTGGTTTACACTATTGCTCAAATCCTCTAAATATCTTTTGAACTTATATTTTATTGTTCTATCCTTTATTGAAGTTGGGAACATTGAAGTCTCTATTATTTCCAGTTGTATGTTTATCTCTTCAAATCTTTCTTCAAAACATTATATGTATTATATGGTGAATCTGATATTTGATGCATATATGCTTACATTTGTTAAATATACTTGGTGAGTTGAACTTTTATTAAAATATAATGTCCTCCTTTGCTTGACTAAAGTATATTTTGTCTAATATTAGTGTATTGCACAGCTCTTTTAGTTACTATTTGTGTTTAATTTTTTTTTATACTTTTACTTTCAAATTAGTTATGTCTCAGATCTAGAGTGAGTTTCTTGAAAACAACATATAGTTGGATCAAGTTTTCTATCTCTTTTTCTAAATCCATAACTATTTATTAGATAGCTTAGTACAATTACATTAAAAATAAGTATTGAGAAGGAAGGAGCACTTCTGCCATTGCTGTATGTTTTCTATGCATCTTATAGATCTTTTGTCCCTCATTTCCTCCTCCATAGGCTCTTTCTATGTTTAGTGGCCTTTTGTAGTGACATGTTTGATTTTCCTGATTTTTCTTTTTGTGTACATTCTATAGATGTTACCATGGGCATTGCATCTAACATCTCAAAGTTATAAGTAATATGAATTAATACAATTTTTAACCTCAACTGCATGTATAAAACATACTCCTATGAAGTTACATCTTTTTTTATGTTGTTCACAATAAAAATGTCACAGTGTGCCAAAATAACTATGTCAAATTATGCATTTATTCATTGAGGACCTAATGACATTGATTTAAAAATCCTTTTATACTTTTGTCTGATAAATTATGTAGAAAACAAAAAGTGGAATTATAAGCTAAAATTACAGTAACAGCGGTCTTTATATTTGCCCATATTTTTACCTTTATGGGAGAATTTTATATCTTCCTATGGCTCCAAGTTACCACAGTTTCTCTTTATTTTAGCCTACAGGAGTCTCTTTAGTATTTCTTGTAGGGCAAGTACAGTGGCAAAAAAATTCCTTCAGCTTTTATTTATCTGGAAATGACAATTTCTTCTTGATATTTAAAGAATTATTTTTGCCAAATACAGAATTATTCATTGACAGGTTGTTTTATCTTTCAACAGTTTTCATATTTTATCCCTCAACCTTCCTAACTCCAGGTTTCTGATGAGAAGTTTGCTAATGATCCTATATTGAGGCTTCTTTGTTCTTACTGAATCCCTTCTCTATTGCTGCTTTTAAGATTTTGTCATTGGATTTAGCTTTCAACAGTTTGATTATAATGTGCCTTGGTGTTAGGTCTCCTTGGGTTTATTCAGTTTGGAATTCATTGAGCTTATTTACTCTGAAAATTGTTGTCTGTTTCATATTTAAAATGTGTTTGGCCATTATGCCTCTTTGTTCCCTTTTTCTCTCTCTCTTCACCTTCTGCCACTCCCATAATGTCTATGTTGGTCTGTTTTATGATGTCTCTAAATTTCCATATGTTCTGTACACTTTTATTCATTCTTTTATCTTTTTGGTTTCTTAAACTTAATAATTTCAGTTGTTCTACCTTCCAGTTCGCTGATTCTTCTGAAAATTTGCCGTTGATCTCCACAAGTGAATTTTTAAATATTTCAGTTATAATTTTTAGCTTCAGAATTTCTGTGTGGCTCGTTTTTATGACTTTATCTATTTGATGATATTCTCTCTTTGATCAAATATAATGTATCAGAATTAGCCATTAGCTCTTTGTCAATGTTGTCCTTCATCTAGTTGAGCACACTTAAGACATTTCTTTTAAGACCTTTGTCTAGTAGGTCCCGTGTCTGGGCTTTATCATCAACAGTTCATGCCAAAAACAGTAAAGTCTCCATAGTTGACCACCTGTATATATTGACCACCTCCTTAAGTTTACCTGATTTTCATAGCCTGAATATGCACCACATGTATTGGGTGGAGGTTCCTTATGTTGACCACCTCTGTATGTTGACCAGTTCCTTACAGTTCCTGGGGTAGTCAACTTACAGAGATTCTACTGTAATTATTTTGTTCCTTTGCATGAGCCATTTTCCTGTTTCTTTGTATAACTTGGGAATATAGTTATTGTTGAAAATTAGCATTTGATTTTTTACAGCATGGAAACTCTGGGAATTAGATTCTATCCATTCCCTAGGGTTTTCCATTTTTTTGTTTGTTGTTTGATTATTGAAGCCTATTGCAGTTCATTTGTTTTCAGACTTTTCCAAATTACTTTTACAAGGACTATTCCTTGGCAGGTATACTTACATACTTATTACTTCTTTGCCTTTAGCTTGCATTCAGCTAATATTCTGAGAGAGATATACTTGAATATCAGAATCTGAAACAGAAATAAAAATACACCAGAACAAACAAACAAACAAACAAACAAAAAATAACCTCCTCTCTCAGTCTTTACAGAATGTCTGATGGCTGATGTACTCTTTTATGAATCATCTAGGCCTTCTGTGAGCCTGGGGACCTGCCATAGTGTGATTAAGGTTTTGCAAGGATGTGTAAGCATGCATTTTGCCGAGGCATACTCATGACTTTTTAAATTCCTCCTTATATGCAGTTGTTTTGGATGCTCTAATTTCTCTAAGTGTCTTACCCAATTTCTTTTCTGTGCTAGGATTGTCTATTGTATATCTCCATCCAGAATCTTTTGTCCCAATTGTCTGTGGGTTTACTGTCTTCTCATAGATTTTATAAGCAGTTTCCTTTGCTTTTCCTGCTGTGTTGTGATTTATCAAGACAGATAAGAACAAGTCAGTCCTTCAAGTAACCCTCTAGTCAAGTTAGAATGAACATACACAATAATTTGCAAATGATGTCTGTTCTACTCTCCCTGCCCCCACATCATCATGTGTTAGGTAGGGGCTGGGGGATTAGAGAATAAAATCAACAAAAAACATCTTTCCAATTTGAAGATGCCTTTTTCTTGATTATTTGCTAGGTTGCTGTAAATATTTGATTATTTTATAGTGTTAGCTTATACAGCTTATTTTACATTTTTATGTTCCTATTCATAGTCTGCCAATGTGCTGACCTCACTCCTCAAAGGTTCCCATTTTTGACATATCTAAAAACTTTTTACTTATTCCTTCTTATTTTATGAGACCTGTAAGAAAGGGCCAATATGTCCCTTATTAATTGAACAAGTCATGGTCACTTCTCTTTTCTTTTTATTGTTACTGATTGTTTCCAGTTATTACTTAATGCTATTTACAGGTTATCATTCTCTAAATCTCACCAATTGTATTAAAAATAGCAAATTAAGTAGCTTATCTTTCTAGGAACACAAACAGGATAGGCATTTCATGGAGCTAAACATGTAAATACTATTCTTCTGTTTATTAATTGAGTTCAGGTACTATTGTGTCAAGATTCTTTGTGGTTTGCTATGATTGAAATGCATTCCCCATAGTTTGTATGTTGGAAACTTAATCCCCAGTGTAATGGGTGCTGAGAGATGGGATGTTTAAGAGGTGATTAGATCATGAGGAGTGTTAACACTATGATCATTTAAGTGGACTAGTTACTGAGAGATTGTGCACCTAATAAAAGGATGGGTTCAGCCCCCTTTCCCTATCTTTCACATTTGTGCTTTCTTGCACTTTTACCTTCTCCCATGGGATGATACATAAGAAGGCGATATCCAGATCAGGTCCCTTGACTTTGTACCTCCCAGCCTCTATAACTAACTGTGAAAAATGAAGGTCTGTTTTTTATAAATTACTTAGTCACCAGTACTCTGTTACAGTGCCACAAAATGGACTAAATATGACCAATTTCTACTGTTTTCCCCCAACTTGTTATTTTATCATTGTGATTTCCATTCCACATTTTATTTCACTAGTGATTTTAAGCATATTTTATTCTAAAGTCATTTTTATATTATTTTACCTTTTTGGCATTTGAGAATAGAAACTCTCCTTTTTGTTGTGTCTTCTGGTTCTCCTTATGCTGTTATATTCCCTTATATGGTTGTACTTTTAATTCATGAGATAAACTTTAGCAGCATTACTTTTTATTTTTTTAAATTTCAAATTAATATGAGGGCACAAATTTTAAGGTTACATTATTCTCACTTCCAGGGTAAACTTCTAGTTGTAAATGATCCCCTCATCCAGGGAGTGTGTTATACCCCTCACAATGTGCACATTAGGTGAAATCCTACTTCATGCCATCCCTCTTTCTGCCAATTGTACTCCCCTCTCCACCCTTTTACCTTCATCCACCTCTATACTAGACTATATTCTAGACTATATTCATGTTTTATTGTTCATATGAGCATGTAATTATTGATATGTTGGCTTCATATTAGTATGGACTACATTGGATATTTATTTTTCCATTCTTGTGATACTTTACTAAGAAGAATGTATTTCAACCCCCTCCAGGTAAATGTAAAAGATATAAAGTCTCCATCTTTTTTTTTTTTTTTTTTTTGCAGTTTTTGGCTGGGGCTGGGTTTGAACCCACCACCTCCAGCATATAGGGCCAGTGCCCTACTCCTTTGAACCACAGGCACTGCCCAAGGTCTCTATCTTTTTTAATGGCTGAATAGTATTCCATGGTACATATATACCATAGTTTGTTATTTTTTCCATTGATATACTAGATGCCCTGTATTATGGAATTATCCTATTGATGGTTTTGTCTTTTCTTATGCTAGAGCTTTTGGAATGTATATCTTGAAATTGCCACATTCAAAATATACCAAGGTAGGACTTTAAAATAATAGAAATGTGTTATCTGAAGTGAGAAAAAAAATAAGATTAAATTCCAGCCTTAACACCCAAGTATGATATAGATTTATATATCCATTTCTCATAAAAACTCTTCTAAGCTAGGACCTTGAAAAAGTAAAATCTTATTTTCTTCTGCTATGCTATGGTAGAGTGAATTTATTTTTGCCCATCTTATGAAATGGCATAACTAGATCTTAATTTTATATAAGGGATCCCATTTGAAAGTCTTCATAAATTTTTTTTTAGCTAAAATAAGCTTCAATTTTTTCATTGCTCTTTTTCTTTTTTTTTTTTTTTTGAGACAGAGCCTCAAGCTGTCCCCCTGGGTAGAGTGCTGTGGCATTACAGCTCACAGCAACCTCCAACTCCTGGGCTCAAGCGAGTCTCTTGCCTCCGCCTCCCAAGTAGCTGGGACCA
>CAUYTI010141410.1:0-37107 GCA_963575145.1 Galago senegalensis | reverse complement strand
GTGCCATGGCATCATGCTCACAGCAACCTCCAACTCCTGGGCTCAAGCGAGTCTCCTGCCTCAGCCTCCCAAGTAGCTGGGACTACAGGCGCCCGCCACAACGCCCGGCCATTTTTTGGTTGCAGCCATCATTGTTGTTTGGTGGGCCTGGGCTGGGGATTCGAACCCGCCACCTTAGGTGTATGTGGCTGGCGCCTTAGCCGCTTGTGCCACAGGCGCCGAGCCAGGTTACTGTTCTTTTTAAAATCATGAAGAGGTGTTGAATTTGATCAAATATTTTCTTCTGTGTTTATTTAAATGGTCAAAGCTTTTTTTTTTCTTTAATCTGTTAACATGGTGAATGTGTTAGTAGACTTTTTTCTATTGCAACATCCTTACATTTTTGGATTGAACTCTACTTGTTCATGATGTACTTTTTAAAAATACTTTCCTGAAATAGACTTGCTAAAATTTTATTTTGAAAATTTCCATCTATATTTGGACATTCTATAATTTTTCTTGTAGTGTTCTTATCTGGTTTTGGTTATAATATATTCATAGATTAGATCATAATATATTTATAGCATGAATTTTGGAAGGTTTCCATCTGAAACAGTTATGGTAAACTCTGCGACTAAAATAATTGGGGCTTGCAATATATGTGATAAGGAGCCTTTGTAAATGTGATTCACATTA
Organism: Galago senegalensis; assembly: GCA_963575145.1. Taxonomy (NCBI): domain Eukaryota; kingdom Metazoa; phylum Chordata; class Mammalia; order Primates; family Galagidae; genus Galago; species Galago senegalensis. Next base: position 36,432 of record CAUYTI010141410.1, on the reverse strand, counting down.
TTTTCTGGTTATTGGTTTATTTAAATGTCATCATTTATTTTTAGATGACTTTTGGTAACTGATACTTTTTTATAAAAGATGCCATTTATCTTTGTTCACATGTATTTGCATGAGATTGCTTCTGTTATCTCTTCATGCTTTTAAAATTACTACAGTTTATGCATATATACGTATGTCCTTTTTTTCATACGAAGAACAGGAAGCAGAGCAGCACTGAACTTTATAGCATCAATGCTAGTAGCTTGGAGACAGTGCAGCAATACCTTCAGGTCTTTTGGGGACAATTATTCATCCTATAAGTCTATATCCAGTGATATTGGACTAAAGTGACTTCAGTCATGCACGAATATGAAAGGTGGCAGGGTGTGGTGGCTCATATTTATAATCCTAGCACTCTACAAGGCTGAGTTGGGTGGATTGCTTGAGCTCAAAAATTTGAGAGCAGCCTGAGCAAGAGTGAGAGCCTGTCTCTACTAAAAATAGAAAAATTATCCTGGCATTATGGCAGGCACCTGTAGTTCCAGCTACTCAGGAGGCTGGGGCAGGAGGATCGCTTGAACCAAGGAGTCAGAGGTTGCTGTGAGCTAGGCTGACACCATGGTACCCTAGCCTGGGCAACAGAGTTGAGACTTTGTCTCAAAAATAGAGAGAGAGGGAGAATATGAAAGGAATTAAACGTTTTCCTCCCATTAATTCTCTTATTTGAACCCACTAGAGGATTTTTCTCCTGCCAAATGAGGTAGTAAACCAAGAACAAAAAGACATTTAGCCCAGTAAACAAAGGCACCAACACTACAGGATAGCTAGAGGGAAGATTCAGGGTGATGACTGATACAGCAGGCCTACAGAATAATGGATCCAGGTTACAGTGGGCGAATAAGCAAAGAGGCTGCTCTGAAAAGGAAGTTTCCAATAAATAAAATGAATACAATTAGGGGGAAAGAATAAAATTGGTAGACATTTGACTAATCTGATAAAGCCTTTTGATAGGTACAAAGAACCTAAGAAAATTAAAAAAAAAATCCTTCTAGAAACTATAGAGAAAACAAGAGGATACAAGAAAGGGAACACAATCATTGAATCTACTTGGTTCAATAATAAAAGATATTTACAGATACTGACAATTCATTAAACAGAATGAGTTAGGATGGTGGGAGAAATGCTCATGTATCAAAATAGAAAGTCAACAGATAATGAAAAAACTGATTTAAAAAAGTAATATAAGCTTACAAACTACATATAAAAATATATAGGTAAATACAAGAAGAGTACAGCTGAAAGTGTTGAAAAAGGCAGTCCCTGGGAAGTATGACTATGATGTGAGGAGGGAAAATGACCACTGCTTTACATGACAAGCCTTTGAGGGCTATTTGATTTATTTATTTATTTATTTATTTATTTATTTATTTATTTTTATCTATCAGTATGGACTTGAATATTTCTATTTTATTCCTGGATTCTAATACCTTACTATCATTAATTATTTATTTTTACCATTTTTTTCATTTCAGTTATAATTTTTTTTTTTTTTGAGACAGAGCCTCAAGCTGTCCCCCTGGGTAGAGTGCCATGGCTTCACTGCTCACAGCAACCTCCAACTCCCGGGCTCAAGCGAGTCTCCTGCCTCCGCCTCCCAAGTAGCTGGGACCACAGGCGCCCGCCACAATGCCCAGCTATTTTTTGGTTGCAGCCATTATTGTTTGGTGAGCCCGGGCTGGATTCGAACCCGCCACCTTAGGTGTATGTGGCTGGCGCCTTAGCCACTTGAGCCACAGGCGCAGAGCCTAATTATTTATTTTTAATAAACCTTTTAATTTTGGTGTAGTTGCAGATTTATATATTGTTGTAAAAAATAATGCAGAGTTTCCCTTCACTCTTTACCCAGTTTCCCCCAAAGGTAACATCGTGTAAAACTACGGAGCACTATTTCTACCAGGAAAGAAACATTGATACTGTCAAGACATAGAACATGTCCGTCACTCATGTTGCCCTTTTATAGCCACACCCACTTTCCTCCCACTTCCAACCCTTTCCTTAACCGCTGGCAACCACTTAACTTTTTAATTTTGTCATTTCAAGAATGTTATAGAATTGTACATTGTATGCATTCCTATTATACACTGTGTATATTCCTATTGCTGCTGGAACAAATGAACACAATTTAGTGGTTTTAAATAACACAAATACATTATATCATTATAGAATTATATATATAGTATAGAACCTTTGGGGATTAGTTTTTCTTTCTTTTTTTGAGAAAGAGCCTCAAGGTATCCCCCTGGGTAGAGTGCTGTGGCATCACAGCTCACAGCAACCTCCAACTCCTGGGCTCAAGCGAGTCTCCTGCCTCAGCCTCCCAATTAGCTGGGACCACAGGCGCCCCACACAACGCCCGGCTTGTTGTTGTTGTTGTTGTTGTTGTTGCAGCCGTCATCGTTGTTTGGTGGGCTCAGGCTGGATTCGAACCCGCCACCTTAGGTGTATGTGGCTGGCGCCTTAGCCACTTGAGCCACAGGTGCCGAGCGTGGAGATTAGTTTTTCACATTTAGCATAATTCTCTGGAGATTCATCCAGTTGCTCATGTATCAACAGTTTGTTTCTGTTTGTTCTATTGTATTCCCAAGTAGTATTCCATTGTATAGATATACCACAGAATTAAACATTCACCCAGTGAATGTTGTTTTGGGCATGGAGCTATTATGAATAAAGCTGCTATAAACATTCATCCACATGGTTTTGTGTAAACATAAGTCTTTTATCTATTTGGGATAAATGCCTAGGAGTGAAATTGCTAGGTCACAAAGTAGTTGCACTTTAGTTTTATAAGAAATTGCCAACCTGTTTTCCAGAGTGGCTGTGCCGTTTTACATTCTCACCAGCAAATGCATAAGTGGTTCAGCTTCTCTATATCTTTACCAGAATTTGGTGTTGTAACTATTTTTTATTTTAACCATTCTGACAGGTGTATAGTGGTATCTCCTTGCAATTTTCACTTTCCTAATGGTGAATGATGTTAAACATCTTTTCATGTGCTTATTTACCATCTGTATAAACTATTTGGTGAAGTGGCCATTATCTTTTGCTAATTCTTGAATTGTTTCTTGACTGTTGAGTTTTCAGAATTCATTATATATCCTAGATACTAACTAGATCTTTGTCAGATAACTGGTTTGCAGGTATTTCTCCTACTCTGTAGCTTGTTTTTTCATCCCTTTCATAGGGTCTTTCACAGAGTACAAGTTGTAAGTTTTCATAAAGTTCAGTTTCATTTTTCATTTTATGGCCCATGCTTTTAGTGTCAAGTCTAAACCTCTTTGCCTAGCCTTAGATCCCAAAGATGTTCTCCTATTTTTTTTCTAAAGCCATATAGGTTTATATTTTAAATTTGTCTGTAATCTATTTTGAGTTAACTCTTACATGAGGTGTAATACTTAAGTTGAGATTCATTTTTTTTGAATGTCCAGTTACTCCAGCACCATTTATTGAAAGTGCTATATTTGTTCCATTGAATTGCTTTTGCACCTTTGCCAAAAGTCAGTTAGGCATATTTGGGGGTCCCCTGTTCTCTTCTACTGTTCTACATGTCTATCCCTCCACATATACCATACAGTCTTCATTCCTATAGTCTCATAAGTTAAATGTCTCCTCACAGATGTCTATATCCTAACTGTGAATATATTACCTTACATGGTAAAAGGGACATGCAGATGTGATTAAACTAGGAATCTTGAGATGAGAGGATCATCCTGGATTATCCAGGTAGCCTAATATACTCACAAGGAAGGCAAGATGAGAGTTAGGGATTGGAGTTTTTTTGTTTGTCTGTTTGTTTTTGGAGACTAAGTCTCACTTTGTCACCCTCAGTAGAGTGCCATGGTGTCACAGTTCACAGCAACCTCCAGCTCTTGGGCTTAGGCAATTCTCCTACCTCACTTCCCGAGTAGCTGGGACTACAGGCACCTGCCACAACACCTGCCTTTTTTTTTTGTTGCAGTTTGGCTGAGGGTCGGGTTCAAACCCGCTGCCCTCAGTATATGGGGCTGGTGCCCTACTTACTAAGCCACAGGTGCCACCCAGGGAGAGGAGATTTGATGATGGAAGCAGAGGTAGAAAATGATGCCATTGTGAGGAAGAAGCCATAATCCAAGGAATGCAGATGGCCTTTAGAAGATGGAAAAAGTGGCTCGGCACCTGTAGCACAGTGGTTACAACACCAGCCACATACACTGATGCTGGTGAGTTCAAACCCTGCCAGGGAGGCTCGGCACCTGTGGCTCAAGTGACTAAGGTGCCAGCCACATACACCTAAGGTGGCGTGTTTAAATCTAGCCCAGGCCCGCCAAACAACAATGACGGCTGCAACCAAAAAATGGCCAGGCGTTGTGGCGGGCGCCTGTAGTCCCAGCTACTTGGGAGGCTGAGGCAGAAGCCTTGCTTGAGCCCAGGAGTTGGAGGTTGCTGTGAGCTGTGATGCTACGGCACTCTACCCAGGGGGACAGCTTGAGGCTCTGTCTCAAAAAAAAAAAAAAAAACCCTACCAGGGCAGCTAAACAACAATGACCACTGCAACAAAAAATAACTGGGCAACATAATGAGACTCTTGTCTCAAAAAAGAAAAAGAAGAAGAAGATGGAGAAAGTAGAGCAACAGATTCTTTTCAAGAGCCTCGAAAAGGAACACAGCCTTCTCAACACCCTGACTTTAGCCCACTGCAATTGACTTAGGACTTCTGACCTCCAGAACTGTAACATAATAAATGTGCGTTATTTAAAACCACTCATTTGTGCTAATTTATTCCAAGAGCAATAGGAAACTAATATGTGTAGCTATTTAATAAGTCATGAAATTAGGTAGATTGATTCTTTCTGTTTTTATTTTTATTTTTGAAAAGAAAAGCAGAATTGGTCCTTTTCACTTTCTCTCCTTTTTTTTTAAGAGACAAAGTCTCACTTTGTCACCCTCAGTAGAGTGCGGCGGCATCACAGCTCACAGCAACCTCCAGCTCTTGGGTTTAGGTGATTCTCTTGCCTCAGCTTCCCAAGTAGCTGAGACTACAGGTGCCCTGGCTATTTTTTTTGTTGCAGTTTGCCTGGGGCTGGTGCCCTACTCACTGAGCCACAGGTGCTGCCCCTCACTTTCTCTCCTTCATGAGAGAGACCCACATCCAACTCTCTTTGGAAGTGCTCTGAACTTTCTCTTTGTTCTTCTTAAATAAAAATCTCTGTTACCCAGAAACCTGTGCAGGTCACTTTTGCATTCTATCTACACTGCCTATGCCACTCCAGTTTTATTTTCAGTTTCCACCCACTTTGCTTTCAGTTACCACTGTGCCTCAGTTAAACTTTCTAACTCAGCTGAGTAATGAAAGCAGGTCAACTAGGTACGGGGAATCAGAACCCCTGACGCCCAACATCTTTTCTGATGACACCTGGGAAGAAAAACTTTAGCCTTTTTCCTGCTGCAGAAGCCCCAAGAAAAGATTCCCCGGAAGACTCCTCCATTCCCGCATTCCACATCAGATCCCAGAAATAGAGGAGTTTCAAAAGTAGCAGGCAAGGGCTCAGAGCCTGTAGCTCAGCCGGTAGGGTGCCAGCCACGTACCCCGGAGCTGGCGGGTTCAAATCCAGCCGGGCCTGCCAAACAACAATGACAACTGCAACCAAAAAACAGCCAGGCATTGTGGCGAGTGCCTGTAGTCCCAGCTACTCGGGAGGCTGAGGCAAGAGAATTGCTTAAGTCTAAGAGTTTGAGGTTGCTGTGAGCTGTGAGGCTGCAGCACTCTACTGAGGGTGACATAGTGAGACTCTGTCTCAAAAAAAAAAGGAGAAGACAAGGATGAAGCTAAATATATTGATGTGATTAATAAGAACATGAAGCTAGGACAGAAAGTGTTAATTCCTATAAAACAGTTCCCTAAGTTCAACTTTGTGGGCAAACTTTTGGGTCCATGTGACAATTCTCTGCCACATTCACGAGAAGAAACTTTGACAAAAATGTCCACCCTCGGAAAACGTTACATGAGAGACAAAGCAAAAGAAGAAGAGTTGAGGAAAAGCGGAGAAGCAAAGTATTTCCACCTTGGTGATAATCTCCTTGTTCTCATTGAAGTGCTTGCTTCACCTGTGGAAGCTTATGCCCATACGGGACATGCTTTGGAAGAAATCAAAAAGTTCCTCATCCCTGAATATAATGATAAGATGAGGCAAGCACAGCTTCAAGAATTAACATATTTAAATGGTGGTCCAGAAAATGCAGATGTTCATCTTGCATACAAGAGGTATACCAACCTCACCAGGTAACCAAGGAAAGGGAGGAGTCACAGCCTGGCCAGTTGGAATTGGTTTCCTTTGTGTGACACCAACTCCCTACGAAGTCCCATCCACCAGAAGGCCAGAAGTTGGGGAAGAGGACTCCCAGAGCAAGAGGAGTTCCCCCAACTGGGTACAGACTTCCATCACCACCCCCAAAACAAGAGACCTATGGCTATGATGATGGATATGGCACTGCTTGTGATGAACAGAGTTATGATTCCTGTGATAACAGCTATAGCACCCCAGCCCAAAGTGGTGCTGATTACTATGATTATGGACACGGACTTAGTGAGGAGACCTGTGATTCCTATGGGCAAGAAGAATAGACTGACTCCAGACACAGGCACCTTCAGTGAGATCAGCAAAGGGCGTCTGCAGAGAATAGCCATATGGCAGCTACTGATTGTATTGTATGATGTTGTGAAATAGCCAATCTCCACCAGTTCTGTACACTGTCCAAAGAAAATTTTTTTCTATGAATAAGCCCTTTTTAAATAAATCACAGGCGGTGCCTGTGGCTCAGTGAGTAAGGGCACTGGCCCCATATATGGAGGGTGGCAGGTTCAAACCCTGACCCGGCCAAACTGCAACCAAAAAAAGCCAGGCATTGTGGCAGGCACCTGTAGTCCCAGCTACTTGGGAGGCTGAGGCAAGAGAATCACTTAAGCCCAGGAGTTGGAGGTTGCTGTGAGCTGCAGCACTCTACTGAGGGCAACATAGTGAGACTCTGTCTCTGCCAAAAAAAAAAAAAAATTAAAAATAAAAAAAATGCTTAAAATAGGGAAAAAAAAGAAAAGCAGAATTATCACAAATTAAAAAGGACTAAAGCAGGACTAGAATAACAAATGTGATTTCTTTAATTTTGCAAAATGATTTTATATATTCTAGTTCCTTTGCCTTTCCACACAAATTTTTTGTTTATATCAATCTGCGGTATATCTATACAATGGAATTCTACTTAGGAATGCAATAGAACAAACAGAAACAAACTGTTGATACTCGAGCAACTGGATGGATCGCCAGAGAATTATGCTAAATGTGAAAAACTAATCCCCAAAGATTCTATACTATATACATATATATATATAATTCTATAATGACATAGAATTCATATAATAAATTTGTGTTGTTTAAAACCACTAAATTGTGCTCATTTGTTCCAGCAGCGATAGGAATATGTACGTTTAGGATTACTATTCTTGGTGGACTAATCCTATTATCACTGTATAATGTTCCTCTATACCTCTCATCATTTTCTTTGCTCTGAAGTCTACTTTGTCTGACGTTAAACACATTAACTGCCACATGCATTGTGAACTATTTTTCGGGTTTTCACATTACCTTTTATACTACCAACTTTTCAGTTTTTATATTGCTTTTTATTGGGGTATATTTTAGGATCATTTTCTTTTTGAAGTTTTTATTCTATTTTCATAGTAAAACATTGTGGCCCCAAGGAAAAATTTTCTTTCTGTGTATGTGGCTGGCAGTCAATGTGTTAATATAGCAACTCTTGCTTCCTTTGATTAATATTTGCAGGATGTAAGTTTTATCATCTTTTTATTTTCAAGCTTAAACATATTTGAGGGCACTTGAGTGCCTTTTTTTTTCTTAAGACAGGGTCTCACTTTGTTGCCCTGGGTAGAGTGCTGTGGCATCATAGTTCACACCAACCTCAGACTCTTGGGCTCAAGTGATCCTCTTGCCTCAGCCTCCTCAGTAGCTGGGACTATAGGTGACTGTCACAACGCCTGACTATTTTTAGAGATAGAGGTCTTGTTCTTGCTCAGGCTGGTCTCAAACTCCTGAGCTTAAGCAATCCACCTGCCTTGGCTTCTCAGATTGCTACTATTGAGTACCTTTAGACACAGATTTTAAAATCTACTCTGCCAATCTATGTCTTTTAATTATTATATTGTAGTTAGATTTTTTTTTCAATTTAATGTAATTATTGAAGTTAGGATTTAAGTATGCTAGTTAATTTTTTTGTTGTTAACTTTTTTCACTTTTTACTTTTTTTAAATTTTCTTTTCTTAGTGTTAGTTTTTCTTTATTTTTTATTGTTAAGAATTCACTGAGGGTACAGAGAGTCAGGTTACACTGGTTCTTTATTTCAATTATTGTGTTTCAAGTTCTAATATTTCTATTTTGTTCTACTTTCTGTCTTCTTTTTTTTCCTGAAATTTTCTGTTTTTTAATTTGTTTCAAGGCCAAATGCAGTGGCTCACATCTGTAATCCTAATACTCTGGAAGGCCAAGGCGGGTGGATTTCTTGAGCTCAGGAGTTCAAGATCGGCCTGAGCAAGAGTGAGCCCCTATCTCTGCTAAAAATAGAAAAACTAGCCGGGTAGTCAGGGTGGGTACCTGTAGTCCGAGCTATGCTGGAGGCTGAAGCAAGAGTACATCTTGAGCCCAAAGGTTTGAGGTTGCTATGAGCTAGGATACCACTGCATTCTACCCAGGGCATAGAGTGAGACTCTGTCTCAAAAAAGTCAAAATAATTAAAAAAAATTTTTTTGTATCAGGTGTGCTTTTATTTGTGTGTGGAAACATTTTTATCATAGCTGCTTTAATATCTTTGTCAGATAATTCTTAAATCCTTTTGATCTTAGTGTTGGTGTTTATTTTTTATTTTATTATTATTATTTTTGAGACAGAGTCTCAAGCTGTCCCCCTGGGTAGAGTGCCGTGGCATAGCTCACAAGCAACCTCCAATTCCTGGGCTCAAGCGAGTCTCCTGCCTCTGCCTCCCAAGTTGCTGGGACCCCAGGTGCCCACCACAATGCCTGGCTATTTTTTGGTTGCAGCCATCATTGTTGTTTGGCAGGCCCAGGCTGGATTTGAACCCACCACCTTAGGTGTATGTGGCTGGCACCTTAGCCACTTGAGCCACAGGCACTGAGCCAGTGTTGGTGTTTATTGATTGTCTTTTCTCATTTAGTTTGAGCTTATCCTGGTTTTTGATCTGATTAGTGACTTTTGATCAAAATATGGGAATTTTCCAATATAATGAGACATTGGATTGCATTTAGACCTTTTTATATTTCCGGTATCTTTTCTGACACCTCCCTAGAAGGGAAATATGTGGGGATCCCTCATTACTCTTAGGTAGATGTAGAAGTCTGGGTTCCCTACTTGGCTTTAGTTAAAACCTGAAGTTGAAGACTCCTTGTAACTGTGGGAAGTTCTGACTCCCCACAATGATCTCCACTAACACTCTAGGGGTAAAGGGAGGGATCATTACTCACTGGCTGAGATGAAAGTCTGGGTTTCTGGCTCCATGCCCGTAGCTCAGTGAGTAGGGTGCCAGCCACATACACCAAAGCTGGTGGGTTCGAGCCTGGCCCAGGCCTGCTAAAAAAAAATGACAACTGCAACCAAAAAATAGCCAGGAATTCAGGCAGGTGCCTATAGCTACTTGGGAGGCTGAGGCAAAAGAATCTATTAAGCCCAAGAGTTTGAGGTTGCTGTGAGCTGTGATCCCAGAGCACTCTACTGAGGGCAACATAGTGAGAGTCAAAAAAAAAAAAAAGAAAGAAAGAAAGTCTGAGTTTCGTGCTTGGCCTTCTCTGACACGACCTAGGTGGGGATGTTGAGGTACCTCGTTACAGCCTGGTCAGGAGGTAAGCCCAGACTTGCTGAGTGACCTTTGTTGACATGGCCAAGGTGCCAGAGGTTTTTTTCTATAGTGTAGAATTTCAGTAGAGTGGTTATTGTATCAAAGTTTTCTGTCTTGCTAGGCTGCCCCTTTATCTTATGGCTAAAAAGACTAAGGTTAAACATTTAAACTTTTTTCTCTGTACCTATTGGTGTTTCTGGGTTGCCAACTTCTGCAGCTCCAAGTCTGCGATATGTGAGGCAAAAAAAAAAAAAAAATATCCAGGTAAAGTACCAGACATTTTTTAGTACCAAAGTCTCTTTTTTTTTTTTTTGAGACAGAGCCTCAAGCTATCCCCCTGGGTAGAGTGCCGTGGCATTACAGCTCACAGCAACCTCCAATTCCTGGGCTCAAGCGAGTCTCCTGCCTCCACCTCCCAAGTAGCTGGGACCACAGGTGCCCGCCACAACGCCCGGCTATTTTTTGGTTGTAGCTGTCGTTGTTTGGCGGGTCCGGGCTGGATTCGAACCCACCACTTAGGTGTATATGGCTGGCGCCTTAGCAAGTTGAGCTATAGGCGCCGAGCCGGTACGAAAGTCTCTAGCTCATCTTCTTTCTTCTCTCTACTTTTCAGAGTTGTCTTATATTTGTTTTATATGTAATAGCCAGTGGATTTTGTTGTACTTAGCAGCAGGGAAAAAATACATCTACTATAGCTTCCAAAAAGCAGATGTCTCCTATTTTGTTTTATTTAATTTTATATTTTTACTGTGGCCATGCTTATTTAGATATGCCAGGTGGACATAAAGTTTATGTGCAATTTAAAATAGTTTAACATGGTAAATTGTACATGAACTTCATGGACACCCTGTATCTATTCATCTCTTTATCTATCTAAAGAAAGCCATTAGGGTGGCACCTGTGGCTCAAAGGAGTGGGGAGCCGGCCCCATATCCTGGAGGTGGCAGGTTCAAACCCAGCCCCGGCCAAAAAAAAAAAAAAGAAAGCCATCAGAGGAAGCTATAGCTAGTCTTTCCCCTCCTCTTTTTGAAGTGGAGATATTAGCAATCACTGCATTTATTTTAAAGCTGTGCTCAACATTAAAGCAGGTGTTTGGATGATAATGATGTTCCTATCCCTAAACTTAATTTCTAAAGTACAAGCTGATCAATAGTTCTACTTTATATTCTCTCATACTGTAAGACGTGCTTGGAGGAAGAATAGCCTACATCATGTTGGTAAAAGGTATCTGCAAAGACAGTGGATATACTGGGTAAGCACCTGAAGCCCTAATTTTGAAAAGATGTGACATAGAAAATGCACTGAAAACAATTTCTAGCTTTCATTAGGTTGTATTTCTTATACAAGTTTTGCTATAAGGTAATGCCATTTATTTAATTGAAAAAAGGAGTAAGTCATATGTCTGGTATTTTTTGCTGGACAAGTTCAAGCACTAGACTGTCTTTTCCAAAAATAGATACCTGGCAACACTGAAATCTCACCAGGGAGGGTCAGATCTACTAGAGCAGGGCAGGTGATCTGGGAAGTTTCCAGGAAGTTAAATTCAATACGCATTTATTGTACAATGAGAGGACATCTGGACTAGTATATAGCACATTGGTAAAGTCTAACCCAGGACAATAGGTAAATAGACAGCTAGCATCTGAGAGATCTAAGCAAGGGCTGTAAGTGGGTCCTTAGTAGCCTGAGACAACTCACTGATAGAAGTATTTGGCTATACCCAAAGCACTGAGATGGATATTAGTATCAGGAAACATAGGAGGAGATTGAAATTCAAGCTGAGAACACAAGGAGAGGGATGGCAGGGCCCCCAGGCCTAGGGGAATTTACATTCTAATATTGCCAAATCAAGCATGTAGGAATAAGAAAGTAAGGTGAACAAGTTAAAAGAAAAAAGGTGTCCAAGCATGGTGGCCTATGCCTGCACTCATAGAACTCTGGGAGGCCAAGGTGCAAGGATCACTTGAGGTTAGGAGTTTGAGACCAGCCTGAGCAAGAGACCTTGTCTCTACCAAAAACAGAAAAAATTATCCAAACATGGTGGCACATGCCTGTAGTCCCCAGCTGCTTGGGAGGCTGAGGCAGAAAGATTGCTTGACCCCAGGAGTTTGAGGTTGTGGTAAGCTATGATGATGCCACTGCACTCTACCCACAGTGAGAAAGGGAGAGTCTTGTCAAGAAGAAAACAAAAAGAGACAGAAAAAAGGTGAGAGTTCAATTATCAAAATCTGAATACAAAGAAGCCAGACTGTTCCCTCTACTTAAGCCACTTTATATGATCTTTGTATACAGACCCACTGAAGTGGGTACTATGATTGGGTTAAGAAAAAAAGTAGATTTCCATAGTCACTTATCTTGGCAATTTCATCATGTTTGGTTTCATTCACTGAACTATCCTTTGCTTATTATTTTGTCATTGTTTGTATTTATTTTGCCTTGTTTTGTTCCTACTCTAATTCTGGACTTTAGCTCTTGAATTCTATTTAACTTATTAGAATGGTTTCCCTTGAACCTGTGCATACTGTCCTGGCTTTGGTTCATAGTACCCTCCAGGAATCCTGGACAGCCTGGCTATGCTCTCTGGCTTTTGCAGCATAGCCACAGGGAAATTGTTCCCTATTAAGATTCCTTTAGGGGGTGTCGCTTGGCACCTGTGGCTCAAAGGAGTAGGGGGCCGGGCCCCATATACCGAGGTGGCAGGTTCAAACCCACCCCGCCCCTGCCAAAAACTGCAAAAAAAAGAAAGATTCCTTTAGACTCATCTAGTTGGTCTTACACTTCGTCCATCCCCCCCATCTGATAGGGGAGGTGGATCCAATACAGATTAACACCACATTTGGCTTAAAGCTAACACAACAGAGCTGTTGGCTTAGGGCTCTTTAAGTCTCCTTGACTAGAAACACCATTGGTCATTGTGACTCAATGGGGTTGTGTCTGCAGGTATCGTCTACATGAGCTAGTCACACAAATTTTTTAAAAAATATGTCACCCTTGGTAGAGGTCCCTGGAAGCGATTCTCTTGTCTCAGCCTCTTAAGTAGCTGGGACTACAGGCACCCACCACAATGGCTGGCTATGTTTTGGTTGCAGCCGTCATTGTTGTTTAGCAGGTCCCGGCCGGACTCGAACTCACTGGCTTTGGTGTACGTGGCCGGCGCCCTACCCACTGAGCCACGGGCGCGGAGCGCAGTTGTCAGTTTTATCTCCTGTCTTTAAAGCTCAATATCAGGCGGCGCCAGTGACTCAGTGGAGGGCGTCAACCACATACCCCGATGCTGGCGGGTTCTAACCCGGCTCTGGTCAGCTAAACAAAGACAACTGCAACCAAAAAATAGCTGCGCATTGTGGCAGATGCCTGTAGTCAGGAGACGGGAAGCTGGAGGTTACTGTGAGCTGTAACCCCACGACACTGTACCGAGGGCGACCCAGACTGAAAAAAAAAAAAGCGAGACCTCATCTCTAAAAATAGCCGGGCGTTGTGGCGGGTGCCTGTAGTTACTCGGGAGGCTGAGGCAAGAGAATCGCTTAAGCCTGAGAGTTTAAGGTTGCTGTGAGCTGTGACGCCATGGCATTCTACCGAGGGCGACATAGACAGATTTAATTTTTGGACCTTTATTTCCGATCGTTCCCATTTTACAGCAGAGATAGGTCCTGAAAAGCCCAGGCGCTGATCTGACCTGAACTTGAAGGGGAAAATAACCAGACTCCCACCCCTCCCCCCACCGCCTCCTCACTGGGGCTTTGACAGTCATCTAGCCCTATAACGTCTCATTTCCAAGGGCGGATTTGCCCTCTGTGGAACAGCTATCTAGTAAAAGAAATTATAGGGCCGGATGGTGGCTCTCACCTGTAATCCTAGCATTCTGGGAGGCCGAGGCGGATGGATTCCTTGAGCTGAGGAGTTTAGAGACCAGACAGCAGCCTGAGCCAGAGAGGGGCTGCTCCCTCTCGCTGTAGTCCCACCTACTCGGGAGGCTGAGGCAAGAAGATCGCTAAAGCTCACGAGTTCGAAGTCAAAGTCGCAGTGAGGTATGATGACGCCCTGGCACTTTCCCCAGGGAGACGGAGTAAGACGCATTATAGCTGGTCGTGTAGATGTCAATTAATTTTTAAAAAATACATAAATGACACACCCCCTAAGCTCACACGCTGGGCGCTGGGGACTTTACCTGTCAGCTCTATAGTTAGCAGGCAAGCAGTGCTCATTCTCAGAGCAAATATTAAAAAAAAAAAAAAAGAATAGAAAGAGAGGAGAGGAAGAGGGGACTCTTGGATGTGATGATTGTTGTTGAATCACTCTTATACATTTTTTTTTTTTTTGAGACAGAGCCTCAAGCTGTCCCCCTGGGTAGAGTGCTGTGGCATTACAACTCACAGCAACCTCCAACTCCTGGGCTCAAGCGAGTCTCTTGCCTCCACCTCCCAAGTAGCTGGGACCACAGGCGCCCGCCACAACACCCGGCTATTTTTTGGTTGCAGCCGTCATTGTTGTTTGGCGGGTCCGGGCTGGGGATTTGAACCTGCCACCTTAGGTGTACGTGGCTGGCGCCTTAGCCGGTTGAGCTATAGGCGCCAAGCCTGATTCATTTCTCTTATAAGGAGTAATTGCAACTCAAATGTTTTTTGATGAATGAATATCCAATTTCAAAGTTTACATACTATATGGTTCTGTTTATGTAACATTCTTGAACTATCAAAACAATAGTGGTGAAGAACAGATAAGTGGTTGCTGGGGCTTGGAGATTGGAGTTAGGGGTACAGGTAGTGAGTCTATAAAGAGATGAAGGAGCCCAGTTTCACTAGCCCAGTAAAACTAGTGAAATCTGAACAAGTTCTGTGGATTGTACCAAAGTCAGTTTCCTGGGTTTGATGTGCTACAGCTAGACACGACATTAACATTGGGGGAGGCTGGGTGAAGGGTACACAGGACTACCCTGTACATTTTTTTCAACTTCCTATTGCAAGATAAAAAGTTAAGAAAATTTTCTGCACAATCAAAAATAATTAAAATGTTTTTAATATTAAATCTATTTATAGACAGTATTGCCACTGTGATATAAAGGATATCTGATTCAATTTAAAGTCTTTTTCAAAACTAATTAAGCAATATGTTTTGCCTCTAATATCAATGGATAATTCTTTGGCCTTTATTTTTGGGGAGGTATTTCTTCCTCATTAATTCCTAACATGAATAGTGCTTGACAGATCATATAGGGGCTGTCACAGGTATCATTTCACTGGAGACTATTAGTACTAAGGCAGTACTCTGATCAACATCTCCATTTTGTAGATGAGAGAACTGTGGCTCAGATATAAAAATTTATACAACTTTATTAAGAGGTAGAGCGTAAATGATTCAGGACCCATGTTCCAAATTCTCTGTCTTCCCCTTTTCCAACAATGATGTAACTGTTTCAGTAACTGTTTAGAAATCCTAAATTAATCTAAATGTATTTAGATGTTTGGACCTTGAAGCCTGTATATATTCCCTCCTCTAGAGAAGCTGTGGCCTCCCAGCTCCAGACAACTCCAAGAGGCTAATTATGACTGCTTTTTATTTTTTAATTAATTTTTAAATTTCAGGATACTATGGGGGTACAAGTGTTTTGGTTACATGAATTGCTTTTGCACAGTTTGAGTCAAAGTTGTAAGTATGCCCCTCACCCAGATGGGGTGCACTGTACCTATTAGGTGTGTGCTTTTTAAAAATTCAAGGTGGACTAAGAGAGAAAAGCAACTTTGTTGGTTGTTGCTCATTTGTGGATGTTTTCCTTGTGAAACCACATCAAAGCAGGGAAGCCCACCGTGGACTTGGCAGAAACCAAAGCTTGCTGGCCAATCTGGGAGGCAGCAAGTTCCATCAAGCAGAAAACCATTTTACAGATTCCTCACTCAGAGATGATGGAGGTGGGGTGTCACCCAAGCAACAGAGCTCCTCCTAAACCCCAAGCTGGCTTAGGGAGCCCCCAGCTTGGGAGTTCTGTTTGAGCTGACTGGGACAGAAGGGGAGCCTCTGGGCAACCCCACAGGTGGTCACTGAGTGCATACCAGGTGCAGGGGGTGGGGTAGATGTGACTTTGTGGAGCAATCTCATCACATTCAGGTACTAAAAAAATAACATTGTGTTTTAATCTTCCTTAAAGTCATCCCTGAACTGGTGTTGATTCTTTTAAGGAGAAATCAGAGGGGTCATGCTATCAGACACTGAAGAGTATGCACTGCAGTGCGTTGCAGGCTAAACAGTAAAAATGCTGTGGTCCCTGCCTACCCCTTCCCCATATAACTCTCCAGGACATTCCAGCATTTCAAACACACAGAGAAACATCCTAGATCTCCCAGGAAGGCATCTGCATTAGATTTGAAGGAAGCTCAGAACTTAGCATAATATAGGTTTGGGGGCAGAGAGTATTGTGATGAGGTGGGTATTGCAGTTAGAGGGACTGTATAAACCTGCTGTATGTGCTCCCATCTCGACAGTCATCACTGGGTTCACAGCCGTGTCCTTGAGTAGACCCTGAGCGCCCCAGGGTGGGGTCCATGACCTCTTTAGATCTCTGGCATAAAATAGGCACCAATAAATTTTGAGTCAATGAATGAAGGAATAGCAAATAGTTTATTCTCCTAGTCATGGGGATCGATCCATGATTTCTGAACTGTGGAGATGACATAATTTTACATGTTTTAGACACACCACTTTGACAGCCCTGTGTAAGTCTTTGCAGTTGGATGAAATTTGGGGATTTTAGCTGGTCATTGTAAATCTGAAAGCAGAAGGCTGGTCACTCTAATCCCTGTCCACCCTCCACTTTTACCATGGTCCCATAAATAAAAATCCATACTGAGGCTTGGTGCACACAGGAACTAAAAACCCTGAGTTCTTTGGAGATCTGAGATTTGGACTAAATGTGATAGTCATCTCCATTCAGTGTGCCTTACTGGGACTGCAGAATCCACAAGTGCTTGTTGATTTATTAAATAAAGAAGGATGGAGAACAGCATGACTTTGGGGGGCAGGGGTGGGCACATATCAGTTTGTAGCTTTAATATTTCTTCCTATGCTGGAGGAATTCTCCACCCTATGAATCTTGATGAGACAAGCCCATCCTCTACTAAGGAGGCAGAAACTTATAAAATGGCTCACCAACCTGCCTTACAGCCAGAGCATCTAGCCAACCAGATGTCACCACCTCTCTGGACTTTAACGAGGTGCCACTGACACCCATTCCATATCTCATCTATGAACTTCTAATAGGGCAAATACCACATGCACACATGTGCATGTGTGTTTATGCAAGCGTGTGTGTTGAGGGGGGAGTGTCGCTGCAGACACCAGTGACATCCAGGGAACATTTACCACGTCCAAGGACACCTCCTTGGCTTAGCTCTGCCCTGTACCTAAGAGATGCCTCCTGACAGGAGAGGCAGAGCACAGCTACTATACTCACCCACCGGGGCAAGGCCTCTGAATGACATGTGAAGACTTCTTTTTAAGACAGAGTCTCACTGTGTTGCCCTCAGTAGAGTGCTGTGGTGTCACAGTTCACAGCAACCTCAAATTCTTGGGCTTAAGTGATTCTCCTGCCTCAGCCTCTCAAGTAGTTGGGACTACAGATGCCTGCCACATTACCTGGCTATTTTCTTGTTGCAGTTGTCATCGTTGTTTAGCTGGCAGGGACTGGGCTTGAACCTGGCAGCTTCAGTGCATGTGGCTGGCACTGTAACTACTGTGCTTCGGGCACCAAGTCACCTGAAGACTTCTTGATTCAATATTTCAGGTTCTAGATAACCTGATAACCTCTCCCTTGATACTTAACATTTTTTTCCTATACCAACTATCAATATTCTAAGAAGATAGTACTTTAGACTGCCTTACATTGAATGGGAGGTTAAATTCATAATATACAGGGTAATAACACAGACCCCAGAGTCAGACAAACTAGTATTTGGGTCTAAAATCTACCAACTGGCTCACTGCCTCTGGCTCAAGTGGCTAAGGCGCCAGCCACATACACCTAAGGTGGCGGGTTTGAATCCAGCCTGGGCCGCCAAACAACAATGATGGCTGCAACCAAAAAAAAAAAGCCAGGTGTTGTAGCGGGCACCTGTAGTCCCAGCTACTTGGGAGGTGGAGGCAGGAGACTCGCTTGAGCCCAGGAGTTGGAGGTTGCTATGAGCCATGATGCCACGGCATTCTACCCAGGGTGACAGCTCGAGGCTCTGTCTCAAAATAAATAAATAAATAAATAAAATAAAATCTACCAACTGTGTGCTTTGGTACCAGGCACATGGAGAGTTCTGTTCACTGTGGCTACTAATGCCATTATTTAGGTTATTAAGTATGAAATGTCTCACTTCCTTCAGTACTAAGTTTGACAGCTGACATCTTTGACATTTCACCTTAACACTTCCTATTTTATTTTTATTGTGTAAGTATATCTTCATTCTTTCAAATTCACCTTTTGGGTTGTCATTATCTTTCAAATTTTTTGGAGCAATTTTTGTGCAATCATGGATAAGTCATGATTTTTTTGAATATGAATTCTACTGTGGAACCAATGCAGCACAGATAACTGGAAATATCAATGAAATGTTTGGGAAGGAGGCCTCCAATGGATGCACAGCACATCACTGGTTTGAGAAATCCCAGGCTGGTGATTTTAATCTTGAAAATGAGCGACATGAGTGACCTGAGACCGAGATGGATAATGATGAGGTGACAGCTATGTAGACGCGAATCCATCTCACCTACGTGTGAATTAGCAGCAAGGCTTGATGTTGCTCTCCCAGCCACACTGGACCATTTGAAACAAATTGGCAAGGTAAGGAAGCTGGATAGATGGGTTCCCCACACATTAAACAAGCATCAGAAGAGAAATCGTCTCCAGTTTTGCCTTTCTTTGCTGTCATGACATAAAGTTGAACCATTTCTATGCTGTATTATTGTTACACACGACGGAAAAACTGTTCTTTTTGATAATTGCAAGCATTTGGCACAATGGTTGAATAAAGATGAAGTCCTAAAACACAGTCCCGAAGCAAACATTCATCCAAACTAAAGCTAATGGTGTCTGTCCGGTGGTCCAGTGCTAGGATTATCCTCTACACTTTATGAAACCTGGCCAATCAATTGCAACAGATGTCTATGACAACCAATTGGACAAGATGATGAGGATGCTTGTAATTAAGCAGCTGATAGTGGGCAATACAGACAAGCCAACCCTCTTCCAAGACAATGCTGTCACACAAACGATGCTGCTCAAACTGTAAAAGCTGGACTTGGAAACTCTCTGTCATCCACTGCATTCACCAACCTTGCACCAACTGACTACCACTTCATCCAGGCTTTGGACCACGTCTTGCAAGGAAACATATTCTCAACAAGCTGTGGAAAAGGCCTTTCTAGATTTTACCACTCACCCCCAAGCTTTTTACTGCCGGTATACACAAGCTACTGTTAAGATGGCAAAACTGTGCCAATAATTTAGGTGCATGCTTTGATTAACTGTGCTGCTTCTTGTTTAAGATATAATAAACTTGGGGTGGCACCTGTGGCTCAAAGGAGTACAGCACTGGCCCCATATGCCAGAGGTGGTGGGTTCAAACCCAGCCCCAGCCAAAAACTGCAAAAAAAAAAAGATATAGTAAACTAAATTTTCAATTCAAAATAGGACTTTTCATATTTGCTGACCTAACTGGGATACTCTTTGAGGAGTTGGAGTAGGATAGAAAAAAAAGAAAACAGGCCAACTCCAAGAACTCTGCTCTAGTGCCTGAGCCAGGCAGACAATGGAAGAGGGATTAAACCTATTCAACGTAACCTGAGGGCAGAAGAAGAACCAGTGGTGGAAGGTCCAAGATGACATGTTCGGCCACCATAAGATCATAACATGCTAATAAACATCGGAAGATGTGCCAGGGTTCCTCAGTGAGAAGTATGGGAGATGTTTAAACTACTGGAGATGTTGGAAAGAGGATTAAATAGACATTAGATCTGATTGAAAATTTAAACAAAACCTTCTTTTAAAATGAAATAGTCTGCAAAACCCCAGTCAGTGCTGTGATTACCCAAAAAGCATGCTAAGCACACACTCAGAGCAAAGGAGCAAAAAGAAGAGGGCAGAGTTTCATTTGAATAAATGCAGCTAGAAATTTTTAATTTTCGGTATACCTAGGAACAGCCTACTTTCATGTGGGCGATTAAAAACAAGTCGTGTGTAGGAATGGGGGCACCACACCCTTGATGGTAGTATTCAGTACTCAGGGACTTTACAGTCTTAATTTGGTCCTGAGCCCGTTATAACAAACTGGCCAATGCAGAATTATTTAGAAGACAGTAGGAGCAAGCCCCCGGATCCTGTTCCTACCACACCCTCGCTGAGTTCTCTGCAGACCTCTGAGGACTTCTGGGGAGCCCCTGAGCCCAGTCTGAAGAATCCCAGTGATGCCTTCTAGTCTGGGCTGTGGGAAGCTCCACAGTGCCTCTTTCCTTACCAGAGGTACATCTGATACCATGAGATCTTCTGGGCTATGTGAGCCAAACAGAAGGGCTTCTTATACTACAGGGTGTCCCAAAGGTCCCCCATAAGTCACCATACATAGGGAAAATGGAGAATTGTAGCTCAGTGCACCTTTATTTCCAAAATATTCATTATGAAATTTTCAAAGAAATAAAATACACAGAGCCAATACACAGAGCATATTCTGTAAATATTTTGTAGTAGTTTGTAAATAAAGGTACCTTTAGCTACAATTTCCTATTTTCCCATGTATGGCATGGGAAAAGGTTGCCATACACTTAGCATGTTAACCATTTTTAAGTGTACAGTTTTGTGGCGTTAAGCACATACATTCTGTTGTGCATCCGTTACCACTATCCATCTCCAGAATGCTTTCGTCAACCCAAACTGAAACTCCATACCCAGGACATAGCAACCCCTTTCACTCCTTCCTGCTCCTGTAGCCACTATTCCCCTTTGTGTCCCTGTGCATGTGACAGCTCTAGGCACCTCATAAGAGTAGAATCGTATGATGTTTGCCCCCTTTTGCGTGACTTAGTTCATTCAGCACAATGTCTTCAAGATGCATTCATGTTGAAGCATGTTAGAATTTCACTCCTGTGTCAGGCTGAAAGTAGTTTGTAAATAAAGGTACCTTTAGCTACAATTTCCTATTTTCCCATGTATGGCATAACATGGGCAACCTTTGGGACAGCCTGTATAGTCTGAACCTACCACAGGGTCTGTTTTCACTCTAGAACCCACTCCAAGTCAGCAGCCTTCCCTGTCACCTGATCAGTGGGTCATAGTAGTTCCTAAGTATGGAACATGCAGCTTCCAAAACCCAAAGACATCTCTACCAAGTGCTGTGTTTCGTTCTCAGTGGTAAGAATTTTCAGGTGCAATAAGTTGTCCTTTACTTGATACCCTGACCATACCCCAAACCATTATACCCTTAAAACCTTTATTGATACAGTAGGTCTCTGGATCTTTTATTGTTTTTCTTCTATGGTCTAGAGAACATGTCTTTTTTATTTTTTCCCCCAAGGCACCCACTGTATTTGCTACTTTTTTGCACATCAGTTCAAATTTGCATGATTTTACCAATTTATCATGGAGGCTAAGGTGCAGCCTGTGTCTCATGGAATGTTAATATATGTTTCACCAAAAAAAGCTCAAAGCTATATTAGTCACACATTCGCTCTGAAAAAATGTTTTCAACATCTGCTTAAGAAAAATACTGGAGGTTTATACAGGTGCCATTAATAGTTTTACATGATAAATGTAATTTCCTAAAATGCAGGGTGTCCCTGAAGACTGGCAGGCAGCATTTCCCAACTATAGCCATGTGACATCCAGCAAAGCCTCCATCTCTACAGAATATTTAATAATTGACCTTTGAGTTGTGTGACTCTTCATTGATGAGCAGCAGCCGATGCTGTATGTTCAGACTCAGAGCCAAATACATTCGTGATGCAATTCAGTATTTCTTATACCCTAAACCTTTCTACTATTCCACATCAGTCTTCATGGATCCCAAAGAAGGGATTTTTCCGAAATTATATTTTTAATTGACAGGTAATAAAATTGTATATGCCTGTATTATGAGGTACAATGTGATATTTTGATATATGTTCACAATGTAGAGTGATTAAATTAAGCTTATTCATATATCTGTCACCTCACATACTTACCATTTCTTGTGGTGAGGACATAACAAAAGTTACTCTCGCAGCAATTCTGAAATATGCAATACATGATTACAAAACTATAGTCACCGTGTTGCACAATAGACCCGTAAAACTCTTGAGAGAAAAGCTCCCCACTCTTTGGGGGGAATAGACAGCCTTGCTAAAGCGATGGTTCTACTTTTCTGGTGTCTATTGTGTCTGTGAGAAGAATGTTCTACTCACAAGTGCAGACGGAGCAGCTGTGGGACCTTCAGCTGCCTCAGGAAAGCCTCGCTTGGTTGCTTTGTTACCACCTTCATCTCTTGAAAGTGCCTGTCCCATCCCCAACTCTCCCCTCAAACTACCAGATTGCCGCATGGCTTTGGTGAGCTTTAGTATTTGTCTTGAAGGTGGATCTTGCTAAGTTTCTTCAGGAGCATCTTATGCTGGGCTCTCTCTCTCCCCCACCTCCAGCCCCCAGCCCAGACTGTCCTGCTCTGAGCTCTTTCCATGACCTGAGGTGGCTCTATTCCAAGCATTTCTGGACGGTTCTTGGGCCAAAACCTCCCTCATTTGTCAAAGCTTTTGTTTTGTTTTCTTTCTCTCTCTTTTTTTCTTTTCCTTCCCTCCTTCCTTCCTTCCCTCCCTCCCTCCCTCCCTCCTTCCTTCCTTCCTTCCTTCCTTCCTTCCTTCCTTTCTTCTTTCTTTCTTTTTTGCAATGATCAAATAATCAGGAAAAAGCAAACAATAAAGCTATATTGAAGAAGGCGACAGTGAACGCTGGTCCTGGAGAGCCAGGCTCCGCCCCTTCTCCATGCCGCCCCCGCCCCGCCCCGCCCCCGCCCCCCGCAGCGCAGTCCGAGGGTGGCTGCGGGCAGAGGAAGTGCGCTGCGGCGTTCAGAGGCAGCTCAAAGCCCGGATTTCTGGCCGAGCAGATCTACCATTCTTTGCTTCCAGCCTCAAATCCCACGCTTACTCACTTCACAGCACCTACTTTTAACCTGCCAAATGCCACTAAATCTGCAAATTAAACCTCTGATTACAGAATTCCTTTTGATGTAAAAAAAATGTGGGGATTTTTAAAATGTAATTATTCATACACTAAGATTTTAATTGTGCTGCTTTCTCCCTCTCTCGCCTTTTTTTTTTTCAGGGCAAGGTGATTCCCCCCCTTGTGGGCCTGCCCGGGCAGCGCCAGGGGCCGGGCGCAGGAAGGAGCCTGGGGCAGTTTTCTGATGGGATCAGGATGCTCCATTGCGGGGAGGCTGGAAGGGGTCTGGACAGCAGCTGGTGGTCCCAGGCCTCCACCCCACCGCCTTCCCACCTTAGCAATGAATGATAATCAAATGCAAGGCCACAGTGTAATTTCCCATGTGGGGAGCTTTAAGCTGAGGGCTGGCTGGGGTCCTGGCCTCTGCCACAGGTTCCAAAGTGCTGGGATTTAGGCAAGGGCTCTGGTTGGAAACTCCAGGGCCAGTCAGGGACTGCAGGGAGCCTTAGGGAACTGTGGCCTGGGCTGCCCTATTTTATCCAGTTCTTCCTCCCCTCTCCAAGGTGCAACCAAACTGATCTTTTTGTTTTTTAAATTGTGGCAGAATATACATAATGGTTAGCAATGGATGATAATCAAACGCAATGATACACTTAGCATGTTAACCATTTTTATGTGTACAGTTCTGTGGTGTTAAGCACATACATTCTGTTGTGCATCCGTTACCACTATCCATCTCCAGAATGCTTTTGTCATCCCAAACTGAAACTCCATACCCAGGACACAGCGACCCCTTTCACTCCTTCCTGCTCCTGTAGCCACTATTCCCCTTTGTGTCCCTGTGCATGTGATAGCTCTAGGCACCTCATAAGAGTAGAATTGTATGATGTTTGCCCCCTTTGTGTGACTTTGTTCATTCAGCACAATGTCTTCAAGATGTATTCGTGTTGAAGCATGTTAGAATTTCACTCCTGTGTCAGGCTGAATACTATTGCATCGTATATACAGACCACATTTTGTTTGTCCATTAATCTATGGATGGACACTTGGGTTCCTTCCCCGTTTTGGCCATTATGAATAATGCTACTGTGATTATGCATGTACAAATAGTTCTTCAAGGTCCTGCTTTCTATTCTTTGGGTATATACCCAGAGGTGGAATCGGGGATCATATGGTACTACAGACTAATTCTTTAAACACATAATTAAACCATTGCGTTCCATTGTTCAGAACAAAATTCACCCCCCCCCCTTGGAACCTAGAGAGTCTGCCTGATGGGGTCCCTGAGGGCTCGGGGTGCTCATCCCATTCCTTCATCTTTGGGGACATGGCCACAACCACACCTACCTCCTTTGGGATTCACAAACACCACAAGCCCGACCCATCCCTACACCCCTGCTCTGGCTCATTGACTTCCTCCTGGAATGCTCTTGGGCTTGGCTATCTAATCCTGTTGTTGGGGTGGCAGCTTCTCAGGGACCCTCCCCTGACCACCCATCCACAGCTGGCCTCACCCCTTCCTTATAGTGGATGCTCCTTAAAGATTTGTTGAGTGGGCTCGGCGCCTATAGCTCAACCAGCTAAGGTGCCAGCCACGTACACCTAAGGTGGCAGGTTCGAATCCCTAGCCCGGACCCGCCAAACAACAATGACAACAATGACGGCTGCAACCAAAAAATAGCCGGGCGTTGTGGCGGGCGCCTGTGGTCCCAGCTACTTGGGAGGCTGAGGCAAGAGACTCGCTTGAGCCCAGGAGTTGGAGGTTGCTGTAAACTGTAATGCCACGGCACTCTACCCAGGGGGACAGCTTGAGGCTCTGTCTCAAAAAAAAAAAAAAAAAATTACAAAAATTTTGGTGTTGGGAGGAGTTTGGGGAAAGTTTTGCCCCCTTTCAGGTGAGAACAATAAGGAACCAGTTTCTTTGGAGAACCTTTTATCGTAGCAATATTATCAACAACCTTTATAATGCGTGTAACTTTAAGTGAGGTGTTCCTTTCCTTTCCTTCTTTTTTTGACAGAGTCTCAAGCTGTCACCCTGGGTAGAGTGCTATAAGATCATAGCTCACAGCAACCTCCAACTCTTGGGCTGAAGCGATCCTCTTGCTTCATTTTTTTCTATTTTTAGTAGAGATAGGATCTCGCTTTTGCTCGGGCTGATCTTAAATCCATGAACTCAGGCAATCCACCTGCCTTGGCTTCTTAGAGCTAGGATTACAGGTGTGAGCCTCTCTTGGGAATGTGCAGAGATGGGTGCAAAGATATGTATTGCAGGAAGCATTATTTGTAACAGCCAGCAAAAAATTGTATGTGTTTGATTATATACCATATTTGATACATATAAAATTCTGAAAGGCCTCCCATCATTATGGTATTAGTGGTTATTACCCAGTTAAATTTTTTCTTTCTCTTTTTCCACTCTCTTTGTAATGGCCAAGTATTAATTACGTAAACAGATAGAAAAGAATCACTGCTATTCAAACATTGTATCAAATTAATGATGTCTAGCTTTTAAAAGTGTTTGTAGGGCAGCGTTTGTGGCTCAGTGGGTAGGGTGCCGGCCCCATATACCGAGGGTAGTGGTTCGAACCCGGCCCCAGCCAAACTGCAACAAAAAATAGCCAGGTGTTGTGGCGGGTGCCTGTAGTTCCAGCTACTTGGGAGGCTGAGGCAAGAGAATTGCCTAAGCCCAGGAGTTGGAGGTTGCTGTGAGCTGTGACGTCACAGCCCTCTACTGAGGCAATAAAGTGAGACTCTGCCTCTACAAAAAAAAAGTGTTTGTAAACTTTAGCATGACATTGGAAAGTCCTTATACATATTAAGTGAGAAAAGCAGAATCAAAATTTAAACCACAATGAGATCTTTTTAAAATTTTAAAATTTTTTTTAAAATTTATTTTTGTTTATTTATTTATTATTTCAGGTTAATTTGAGGGTACAAAGAAATAGGTTACAATGTTTACATTTCTTAGGTAGAGTACCTCTTATAATTGTGTCCCGCTGCCAAAAGGAGTGCCCCATACACCCTAACATTGTGCGCCCATTAACTGGGAGCACACCCACTTCCCCTCCCACCTCCTCTTGCCACCCACCACCTACCCCTCCCCCCACCTTGAATTGATCTGAGTTTTTCTCTTGTGTGGGCATGTATTAGATCTTCTACTGGCTTCGTTTTAGTATGGAATACATTGGATACTTGCTTTTCCATTCTTGTGGTACTTTACTAAGAAGAATGTGTTTCAACTTCATCTAGGTTAATACAAAAAATGTTAAGTCTTCATCTTTTTTATGGCCACATAGCACAGTTTGTTAATCCATTCCTGGGTTGGTGGGTATTTAGGTTGTTTCCACATTTGGGGGATTGTAAACTGAGCTGCGATAAACAATCTAGTGCAAATGTCCTTATGATGAAATGATTTTTTTTTCTTCTGGGTAGATGCCTAGTAATCGGATTGCAGGATCAAATGGGAGGTCTACTTTGAGTTTTGTTTTGTTTTGGTTTGGTTTTTTTGGCAGTTTTTTGGCCGGGGCTGGATTTGAACCCACCACCTCCGGCACATGGGGTCCGGCCCTACTCCTTTGAGCCACAGGCACCGCCCCTAATTTGAGTTCTTTGAGGAGTCTCCATACTTCTTTCCAAAGAGATTGTATTAGTTTGCAGTCCAACAGTGTAAAAGTGTTCCTTTCTCTTCACCAGAGTATGATCTTAATTATGTAAAGTATATGCTTAGGCAAAATATCTGGAAGGAAATCAATCAGTGGTTGCCTGTGATTGAAAAAGAATTTTTTTTTCTTTTCTCTTTTTCTCCATATTTCATTCCATTTTTTTCTTACTTTTGTTTTGTTTTGTTTTGTTTTTTGGAGACAGAGTCTCACTAGGTTGCCCTGGGTAGAGTGCCATGGCGTCACAGTTCAAGGCAACCTCAAACTCTTAGGCTTAAATGATTCTTTTGCCTTGCCTCAGCCTCCCAAGCAGTGGGGACTACAGGCGCCGGCCACAACTCCTGACTATGTTTTGGTTGCAGTTGTTTAGCTGGCCTGGGCTGGGTTCTAACCTGCCACCCTCGGTGTATGTGGCTTGCATGGTAACCACTGTGCTATGGGCACCAAGTCGTATTTTCAGGGTTTTTTTTAGACTTTTTTTTTCTTTCTTTCTTTCTTTTTTTTGTAGAGACAGAGTCTCACTTTATCATCCTCGGTAGAGTGCCATGGCGTCACTTAGCTCACAGCAACCTCCAATTCCTGGGCTTAGGCGATTCTCTTGCCTCAGCCTCCCGAGTAGCTGGGACTACAGGCACCTACCACAACGCCCGGCTATTTTTTCGTTGCATTTTGGCCGGGGCTGGGTTTGAACCTGCCACCCTAGCTTTATGGGGCCGGCGCCTTACCCACTGAGCCACAGGCGCAGCCCCGTGTTTTCAGTTTTATTACAAAGAATGTATCACATTCTTAAAATGTTTATATTTTATTTTTTATTATATAATTTCTTTCTTGAGACAGAGTCTCATTTTGTCACTGGGGTAGTGTACTATGGCGTCATAGCTCACAGCAACCACAAACTCTTGGGCTCAAGCAATTCTCTTGCCTCAGCCTCCCATGTAGCTGGGACTACAGGCGCCGGCCACAACGCCCAGTTATTTTTCTTTTGCAGGTGTCATTGTTGTTTAGCTGGCCTGGCTGGGTTCGAACCCACCAGCCCCAGAGTATGTGGCCGGCGCCCTAACCACTGCGTATAGGCGCCCCCAAATGTTTATATTTTAAAGACAGGGCTTAAATCCACCCCCAGGCTGGAGCATAGCAGCAGGATCCCAGCTCTCCGCTACCCTGAACCGCGGAGCCCTGAGCCCTCACGCCTTGTCTCCTGAGTTGCGGCGCTGCAGGTGCGCCCTGTGCCCTGCCCCTCACCTGGTGTCTGTATTGTTCTTTAACAAAAACGGCCTTTCTGTATAATCACTTGCGGCCTGCTGAGCACCCCGCCAGGAGCGTCATGGGAAGTAATCAGGCGCGCAGACACACCTCCAGCCGGCCGTGGTGTTTCGCTCTGGCCTTGTCCGCTCTATCTGCCTCCTCCCGAGCCTGGGCCGCCCGCCCGGCGCAGAGCCCGGGTGCGGCTGTTACTGGGAACCTGCGCCCCGCCGCGCTCTGCTGCCTCCTGGTGCCCGGCTGGGGAAGTACGAGTAGACTTTGCGTTTGGCGGGACACCAGAGACCCCGAACTTGCCGGGCCTCAGGGTCTTAGCTGAGGGTCAGGACAGGAAGGGTTCCTTCTTTGAAGCTGTCCAGCCCAGGCAGGGACACCTTCCCTACAGCCATCACTGGGTCTCAGCCCACGGAGGAATCAGCAATTTCCAGCGTGACTTAGAGGCCTTACTCCCCTCAATATCGCACTTTTTCCCAACTTGTTTTTCCCATAATCCCAAACATGCCCTTTTCTTCAGTGACTTTTTACTCCAAGCTTCAACTCCTCCTCCCAGGGAACAGGAACTTCCAAAATCTTGGGATTTCTGCCACCTGCTGGCTGTGTGGCCTTGGGCACATTAATTGAATCTCCCTTTCCAAGAGAAAAGGGGACAATAACCACCTCTCAAGACAGTATGAGGGTCGCATAAGGTAGTGCAGAAAAGGAAACTCCTTTCATAAGGTCCACAGAAAGGTTAGTTGCTAAAGCTCGTGATCCCTTGGGGCCCCTTCCCTCAGCCTAGGCTCCTCCCACCCTCAGGCTACTACTAGCCTTCTCCTTTCAGAGGCTCCTGCTCTGCTGGACATGTCCTTCTGTCTGCAGCAGTCTCCTTTTCTGGCTTCCAGTGGGCTGTAATTTCCCTGAGGATATTGCATGTGTTTTCTTGTTCATGTCCCTGTCCCATAAGCTAAACACAATGTAGCACAAAGGGATGTTAATTGCTCCTTTGCAGCAAACCCTGCTCCTTCCCACCCTGTCTGAGATGTCACTACTTCAGAGAGAGCCTATCTCATGTCTCCATATTGGTGCTTGGCTCAGGGCCCCGAGAAGGCACTTGGAAGTGTTCGTGTGATGATGGAATGAAAGAAATTAGGAAGGAAACGCCCTCTTTCAGTCCCTCCTTCTCTGAAGGACAAACACTGGGAGAGAACCACATGGTGGAGTGACACTCAGCCCAACACCTCTCCCCCCTCAGCCACCACTGAGTGCCCTGATATGTGCCTGAAGTGCTGGGAGGGCTTCCCCACTCTGGTCTCCCCAGGGCAGGGTGACTGGCAGAAGGGGCAGTGTCCAGGCAGCACCTGTGTCAGTGAGTCAGCCCTCAGAGCACACACTATCCGGTATGCCCATCAACAAAGACACCACAGCAGCCAGGGTAGAAATAGCTAGTGTATTGATTTGGAGAGAAGGGGTGCAGATGGGAAATGGGGAGGCCAAGGGGATCCTTAGTGTTTGCCCAAACTGCTGCCTCACTGCTCTGTGCCCCCTCCCCTTCTTGCTCTGGGGGAGGGGATGGGCACAGCAGGCTCTGACCCTTTTTGATGGTCTCTCTCTCCCTCCTTCCTGCACCTCACTTGACTCAGTCCCTCCAGCGACTGTGATGAGCTAAGAAAGGCAGCTCAAACTCACCTTCTTCCCCCTTCTGCCTCATTTCCATCTCTTGTCTAAGGAAAATGCAGAGAAAACAAGTGCAATGGTACCTGGGAGAACGGACTTACCCCGGGGCAGAGTAGGGTGGAGATGGGGCAGGCAGAGGTGTCTTAGCCAGGTGTAGTGGGACCAAGAGTCCTCTCTCCTCTCAGAGGCTGGCCTGGCTGTGGGCCTGCTGTCTAGAGGAGGCTGGCAGAGAAGCCTCATGCTTGCCTCTTAGGCACCATGTCATAGGACCCCGGGGGTTGGGGGTGGGGAGTGGGTGGAACAGCTGGGACAAAAGCAGAAAACTAGGCTTGTAAAAGCACCCCATCCCTTGGCTCCCAGAGGAAGTTTTCTTTGGTTTTAAGGCAGATTTGGAATTTCCTGGAAGCAGGGAAAAGGCAGGCAGGAGAAATTAGGATTGAAATAGATGCATTTTTTTTTTGTTGTGTTTTTCCTTCAGTATAAAACCGCTGTAGAAAATAACTTCTCTTAGAAAAAAAAATACAGAAGAAAAAAACCAAAGGGGTATTTTTCTTTTTCTTTGGCTTCAAGCCCCTGACTGTGAAGGCCAAGTGCAGGGGAGGAGCTGGGCAGGAGGTGAGGAGGAAAACAGGAGTCCTCTGCTCTACCCCTGCCTGGTAGGTCCCAGATTACATGATGCTGCAGTTCTGGGGGCTCTGAGAGAGAAGAGAAAGGGAAGTATGAGCGGCAGCACCTGGCTCAGACCCTCCCCAGCCCCCAGAGGGAGGTGGTATCTCCCCTACCTCTCACACCCCAGCCCTGCCCTGCCCTCCAGTCTGGGACTCAGACAAGAGGCAGGGAGCAGGAGGGGGCTTTCTAGGACTCCCAAGAGGAGGAGGCTCCTACTCCCCCGGGCTGCGGAAGAGAAGGCCCTTCCCTACAGAGGACTGCCTGTCCTAACCCTCAATGGCCAGGGTCCTGCCTGCAGGGTGTGGAGACAAAGGGGCAACTCACCTGGGTTCGGGGCCTGGCGTTGCCCAGGAGGTAGGAGCGGGTGACCAGGTTGTCCCCGAAGCTGCTACCCCCACTGCCCCCCACACTGCGGTAGCTGCGAGTGACAGTGACACTGGAGGCAGAAGAGCCAGAGGAGATGGATCCGCCCACCTGGGCTCCAGAGCTGCTGGCAGATGCCTTGTCGGCAGGCTGCCCACAGGTCCCGCACACCACAGTGCGTGAGCGCAGGTTGTACTCAGCGGGGTCCCCCGAGCTGCTGCAGTGGGAGCCCTGAGGAGGGAGACAAGGCTCAGGCGGGACGGCGAGTCTGGGACTGCTCAGGCCCCAGCCCAGGCTCTGGCTCCTGCAGGCTCCTGGCCTCTAGGCAGGAAGGTAGGTCCTGTGTCCAGGGAGCCAGAGGACATAGGGGCCTAAGAGGTAGAAGAAGGGAGGACATGAAGGGGTAGAAGGGTCAGGAAGACTTGGGAACAGAAAATAGAAGTTGTGCCTTTGACTCTGGGTTGCTACTTGAAGTCTAAGGGGAAAAGAAGCAAGAGAAGGAGCAAGCTTATGGGGCAGCAGGCATTAATTAGAGGGGGCAGGAAGGAGAGAGAATATTCTCTCAGGAAAAATGAGGGGAATGAGAGGACACGCATGCAACAGGGATGGAGAAAGGATGAGAAAAGAGCTACATGCAACAGAGATGGGGGAGAGAGGCAGGGCCAAGGTGCCCCACGTCTGTCCTCCTGTCCCCTTCCCATGAGACAAATCTAGAACCTGTCCACTGCTCCCATGGGAATATTCCATGGCATCAGAAAGTTCCCACTCCCTTCCTTACCAGAGTAGGGCACCCAGACACCTGGGTTCCCTGTTCAAGGTATAGGAGGAGAGAGAAGAAAGGCCAGGGCAGCGAGTAAAGTTCCAAACATTCTTTAATGAAAAGATTTTTGGCACAGGGAGGCTGGGGAGAGGCTGGCCCCAGGCCTGGTAGGGTTGCCCCAGTGCAGGCTCGGCCTCAGCGGCGGCTGCCACTCACATGGTGGTGATGGAGTAGGTCATCTCCATCCTCATCCTCGTCATCCTCAACCATAGTCACTGAGCGCACCAGCTTGCGCATGGCCACCTCCTGCCAAGGACAAGGTACCAAGCCCAAGGGTCAGGGGCTTAGTGCAAGGGGAGGGGCGTATAGCACATTTACCCATAGTGACTGCCTGGAGCCTTCTGATGGCCTGCCCTTGTCCAGACTTCTGCCTTCTCTGTCCTGAGTGGTGCTGGAGCTAGAGAGCTCATTTCCCCCCAAGGGATGCCATCCAGCTCTCTGGGTCGGGTATGGCTTTGCTTGAGCAGCCCTAGCTGTCTGCCTTCCATCCCTCCTGCTGCTGGGGAGGCATTTTTTGGTCTGTCCACTAGGTGGGGGTGTTCTAGCAGATGGCCCAGAATTGGGTCCCTGTGTTGAGGACAGATGGCTCTGACTTTAGCCACCAGGGGAGGCTTGCCCAGTAAGAGGCCTGCCTGGGCACACTCACCTCTCCGGTGGAGTTGATGAGCGCAGTGCGCAGGCTGTTCCCACAACCCCAGGTATTCTGCGCCTTCCACACCAAGTCCGTTGGGGGGCTGTGCGTGGCCCCCGCTCCTGCAGCCCAGATCTGGAAAAGAGGGATTAGGGAAGGACACTCACTCTGCACTCTCTTTCCCATCCAGCCACTATAGAGAGCACCCCAAGCTCCCTGCCACTCACCGTCACTGCCTGCCCAGCCTTCAGGGTGAACTTTGGTGGGAAGCGGTAAGTCAGCAAGGGGTCATCTCCATTCTGGCGCTTGATCTGCCAGTTGCCCAGGGACTGGTCCTGCCAGGAAGATAGAGAACAGGAAGGTGGGGATGGCTCATCCAGGCTCTTGGATTTATCTTGCTCAAGGGCCTCCCCCTCCATCCCTCCCTTACCCTCCCACCTGCCCACCTGTCACTGCCTTTCCCCCCAAGGATGAGAACTATGGTCTGTAGGCACTAATGCTGTGCCAGGCATATGGACACTGTCTTTCCTCTTCCCAGAACTCAAGAGTTATAGGCTTATTAATCATCCCATTTTATAGATGAGGAAACTGACATTCTGAGAAGTTAAAATAACTTGCCCCAGGTCTCACAGCCAATGAGTCCAGGAGGCAGGACTTCAACTAGAGTGTGCAGGAGACCCACACAGTAGTCCAGGGCCCCTCTGAGAGGTGAATCCTCCTTCCCCCAACCTTCAGCCCCGCCTCCTGCTGCCTCTCTCCAGACACAGCTGCAGGCCCTCAGACCCTGACTTGACCTACCTCATTAGACTTGTTGCGCAGCCGCACAAACTTGCCCTCCTCATCCACCTCCTCTACTGCCACACGCCCACTGGTACGTGCATGCTGGGAGAAGCTGCTGCGGCTCTCAGAGGACTCCAGCTTGCGCTTTTTAGTGACACTGCCCCCACCCTGTGTCTGGGACGAGTGGGAGGAGGCACGGCCACGACTGCGCTGTGAACTGGGGCTGGGAGACAGGCGTAGCCTGGGGAGGGGGAGACCACATGGGGGGCCTTGTCAAGGTTAGGCACAGGCCACAGGCCACCGCTGCCAACCTCCCTGGCTCCTCCCCAGCCCACCTCTCCTCCTCGCCCTCCAGGAGCTTGCGGTAGGCATGGATCTCCATATCCAGGGCCAGCTTGATGTCCAGCAGCTCCTGGTATTCGTCCAGCTGCTGCTGCATCCTTGCCCGCATTTCAGCCATCTCTCGTTCCTTATCTGCCAGCAGCCGCCGGCTGGTGTCCCGCTCCCGGGCCAGCGAATCCTCCAGGTCCCGAAGTTTCGCTTCCTTGGCTGCCAGCTGAGGCAGAGGAGGTGGGGGTTTGGTGAGCTCTCAAGGGCCCAAGTATGGAGAGAGAGGGATGTGGTTGGGTACAGGGGATGCCCAGCTACCCTCTCCAAGATCTTGTTGCCCTCATCAAGGCCCCTCAGAGGCTCTAAACATGGTCTTGGCTGGTGACTGGGAAGTCTTTCCAATATCTAACTGAAATCTTTTATTTTTCTTTGTTTTTTTGAGACAGAGTCTTTGTCACCCTTGGTAGGGTCCTAATGGCATCATAGCTCACAGTACCCTCAAACTAGGCTTAAGTGATTTTCTTGCCTCAGCCTCCCGAGTAGCTGGGACTATAGGCACCTGCCACAACACCTGGCTATTTTCAGAGATGGGGGTCTTTTTTTTTTTTTTTAAGACAGAGTCTCACTTAAATGCCCTTGGTAGAGTGCCGTGGTGTTATACCTCATAGCAACCTCAAATTCTTGGGCTCAAGTCATTCTCTTGCCTGAGCTTTCCATGCAGCTGGGACTATAGGTGCTTGCCACAACACCCAGCTATTTTTAGAGATGAGGTCTTTTTTTTTTTTTTTTTTTTGAGACAGAGCCTCAAGCTGTCGCCCTCGGTAGAGTGCCATGGCATCACAGCCCACAGCAACCTCCAACTCCTGGGCTCAAGTGAGTCTCCTGCCTCCACCTACCATGTAGCTGGGACTATAGGCACCCACCACAACACCTGGCTATTTTTTGGTTGCAGCCATCATTGTTGTTTGGTGGGCCTGGGCTGGATTTGAACCCACTAAGCTTAGGTGTACGTGGCTGGCAACTTAGCCACTTGAGCCACAGGCACTGAGCCGAGATGAGGTCTTGCTCCGGCTGCTCTCAAATTCCTGAGCTCAAGTAATCCACTTGCCTTGGCCTCCCAGAATGCTGGGATTACCATGCCACCATGCCCAACCTTAACTGAAATCTTTTGTTCTGAGGCTAGACCCTACTTCCTGCCCACAAATAGCATAGCCAGCTAGAATAACTGATGCTTTTAACACTCATATCATAGAGTATTATGACAAATCTGTGAGTTAGGGAGAATAAGAAAAATCTATTTTCTGGCTCGGCGCCTGTGGCTCAAGCGGCTAAGGCACCAGCCACATACACCTAAGGTGGCGGGTTCAAATCCCCAGCCCAGGCCTGCCAAACAACAATGATGGCTGCAACCAAAAAATAGCCAGGTGTTGTGGCGGGCGCCTGTAGTCTCAGCTACTTGGGAGACTGAGGCAGGAGACTTGCTTGAGCCCAGGAGTTGGAGGTTGCTGTGGGCTGTGATGCCATGGCACTCTACCCAGGGGGATAGCTTGAGGCTCTGTCTCAAAAAAAAAAAAAAAAAGAAAAATCTATTTTCAAATCGGAAAACAAAAGCTCTGAAAAGCAAAGGTGAGGTAGGAGGGAATACTGGACAGCAGATAGGCCTTCTGATCCCAAGTCCTGGGTCCCTTTTCTTCATGTGTGGTCTTGAAGGACAGACCTCCCCCCCACCCCCACCCACAGGAAGGCCCCCTGAGCTTCTGGCCTATATCCCTGCCCAGATCCTTTGGTCCTAAGGGAAGAGGGAGGGCACCACCTGCTTCTGGAGCTGGCTGAGCTGTGCTGAGAGGCTGTCGATGCGGATGCGGGTCTGCTGCAACTCCTCATGGGCGGCACCTGCCAGGTTGCTGTTCCTTTCCGCAGACTGCCTAGCATTGTCCAGCTGGAGAAGGGGACAGGGTTAGGACTGCAGGGATCCAGAAGGACATAGGGAGGGGCCTGAGGAACACATTGCTGCTACGATCTTAGGTCTTGAGTCACCCTGAGCTCCCTGCCACCATCCACCTGGTCCCTCCATGGAATATCCCAGTGTGGGCAGAGGCAGTGAGAGAACAGGGGAGAGCAGGCACCTTGGCGGAATAGGTCTTCTCCAGCTCTTTCTTGTACTGTTCCACCTGGTCCTCATGCTGGGCCCGCAGTTCCTGCAGGGCATCTGCCAGCCGGCTCTCAAACTCGCGCTGCTTCCCATTATCAATCTCCACCAGCCGAGTCTCATGGCGGCGCTTAGTCTCACGCAGCTCCTAGAAGCATTGAATCAAGGACATGGAAACCAAAATCAGAACTACTTCCTTAGAGGCCAAGGCTCACAGTCAAGCTCCTTGCCCAGCCCTCACCCCATAGGCTGCTGTCGGCCCCACTCCAACCTGGGATCAGGTGCTGACCCCATTCCCTGTCTACTAGGGCAAGGGACTCAGGTGGGTAAGCCCTCCACTCAGCTGACCCCCAACCCAAGACCAGTGTCTTTCACCACCAGCCCCAGCCTCCTGGTATGCACACCGTCCCCACCTCACTGTAGATGTTCTTCTGGAAGTCCAGCTCCTCCTTCAGGGTCTGCAGCCTGTTCTCGGCATCCACCCGCCGCAGCATCTCATCCTGGAGCTGCTTCTTAGCCTCGCCCAGGGCTGCCTCAAGCTGAAAGGAAACAGGCAGAGGTCGGGGTGAGGGTCACAGCACATGTGAGCTGGGAGGAGGCTGAGAGGGGAGCTGTTCCCAGTATGTCCCTTTACATGTATGGAAACAGATCTGGGGGAGGAAGGGCCTTGGATGTTCTCAGAGGTGAGGATATCCGTTTCCTTACAGAAATGACTCCAGGTGGAAGATAATTCTTTCCCAATAGCCACAGAACCTCCCCTCTCTGGCACAATATAGCAGTTGCTATGAAGAAGTTGTGTACAAAGTATGGAGGTATAAGAGAGGAGGAACCAGTGCACCTGGACTGGAGGGTAGGAGTGGGTCTGGGAAGGCCTCCAAGAGGCTGAGATGTGCTCGGCGCCTATAGCTCAACCGGCTAAGGTGCCAGCCACGTACACCTAAGGTGGCGGGTTCGAATCCCCAGCCCGGATCCGCCAAACAACAATGACGGCTGCAACCAAAAAATAGCCGGATGTGGCGGGCGCCTGTGGTC
>CAUYTI010141409.1:0-29309 GCA_963575145.1 Galago senegalensis | reverse complement strand
TATGGGGTTGTTGGTTTTTTTCTTGTAGATTAATTGAAGTTCTGCATAGATCCTGGTTATTAGACTTTTGTCAGATTCAAAATATGCAAATATCCTTTCCCATTGAGTAGGTTGTCTATTTGCTCTGGTTATTGTCTCCTTTGCAGTACAGAAACTTCAGTTTCATAAGATCCCATTTGTTTAGTATTGCTGTAGTTGCTATTGCCATGGCAATCTTCCTCATAAAGTCTTTCCCCAGGCCAAGATCTTCCAGTGTTTTTCCAGTTCTTTCTTTGAGGATTTTCATCATTTCATGCCTTAGATTTAAGTCCTTTATCCATCTTGAATCAATTTTTGTGAGTGGAGAAAGGTGTAGGTCCTGTTTCAGTCTTTTACATGTAGATATCCAATTCTCCCAGCACCATTTATTAAATAGGGAGTCTTTCCCCCAGTGAATGCTCTTGTTTGGTTTATCAAAGATTAGGTGGCTGTAAGTTGTTGGTTTCATTTGCAGGTTTTCTATTCGATTCCAAAAATCTGTGTCTCTATTTTTGTGCCAGTACCATATTGTCTTGACCACTATGTCCTTATAGTATAGCCTAAAATCTGGTAAAGTAATACCCCCTGCTTTGTTTTTGTTACTAAGGACTGCCTTAGCTATACGGGGTTTTTTCTGATTCCATGCAAAATGTAGAATCATTTTTTCCAAGTCTTAAAGTAAGATGTTGGTATTTTAATAGGGATGGAATTGAATCGGTAAATTATTCTGGGAAGTATAGACATTTTAACAATGTTGATTCTTCCCAGCCATGAACATGGTATGTTCCTCCATATATTGATGTCCTCTGCTATTTCCTTTCTTAGGGTTTCATAATTTTCTTTATAGAGGTCCTTTACCTCCTTTGTAAGGTATATTCCTAAGTATTTCATTTTCTTTGGGACTATGGGAGTTGTATCCTTAATTAACCTCTCCTCTTGGCTATTGTTGGCATATACAAAGGTGAGTGACTTGTGGACATTGATTTTATATCCTGCAACATTACTGTATTTTTTGATTTCCAAGAGTCTCGTGGTTGAATCTTTGGGGTTCTCCAGGTATAAGATCATATCATCAGCAAAAAGGGAGAGTTTAACCTCATTTGCTCCCATTTGGATGCCCTTTATTTTCTTGTCTTATCTAATTGTATTGGCTAAAACTTCCAGCACAATATTAAATAGTGATGGTGACAGAGGACAACCTTGTCTGGTTCCAGTTTTCAGAGGAAAAGCTTTCAGTTTTACTCCATTCAGTAAAACATTTCCCCCTTTTCTTTAACAAAGGGTTTCCCTAATGTCACCATACATAGGGAAAACGGGAAATTGTAGCTAAATGCACCTTTCTTTACTAAATATCCATTACAACATTTTACAAAGTGGCACCAACAGCTGTAGAGAATATTTTGTATCTGCTCTCTGTGTCTGTAGTCATGAAACCTCACTGCCCCGGACACCGAAAATCTAACTTAAAAGAAATGAAGAAGCGTGTCTATAGATGATCTTGAATACTAATAAAGTTCACCTTTGAAGTGGTTCTTAAAATACTAAGACTAAAAACGTGATTTGAAACGCCAAGAAAAAATCAGTTATTTAAACAATATTAAAATTGCCTGAGTTCAAAACATTTGGGGGAAAAAAAGTACAGTTGGTATTGGAGGCACAGAAGATACCTTTAAATGGCTTTTATAGAATTATTAATCTTCCAAACTGTATGTTCCCATGTATAAAATGTACCAGGTTTCTGTTTTCTGTTATTCATTACATGGGTGGTAATGTCCCCTTTAAAAAATTATCAGCAGAAAAAACATATAATATTTTGTTATTTTGTTCATAGACCAGGATGAGTTTGACCTTAATTTCTATTCTTTAAAACTAACAATAACTATTTAAAAATGTGATTTGTAATGTGTGAGGTCGTGTCACTGCCTTGAATTACCAAGACAACTCCATGCAAAACATCACTTCTACTTCGTAAACAGTTTTCTCAAGCTGACAATGTCTATCACACATAGAACAACAGAGGGCAAGGTTTACTGGCCAAGAAATAATATTTAGATATATCAAAACACCACTGTTGTTACTTTCAATCAGAGCGGATTATTGCTTAAGAGCGCTTCCATAAAAAAACGATAATTAAAAAGAAAACTTCTAGAGAGTTAACATCTTCAAGATTTAAATGTGTAGCTCCAGGAAGTCTAGGTATTTCCAGTCTGTATATTGGCATTTAAATCGTCTTGTTAGATATTTATAGAAAAATATTTGGCTGGATTTCATTTTACTTGGAAGGAGAGCCATAAACTGGATTGGGGATATGCTTTGCAAAGTCAAGTTACATAAGCAAAACAGACACTATGTGAAAGACTTAACTAGCTTTGAGTCACTTTGTCACGTTCTTATTCTACTACGCAAACTGACCTACAGAAGGTAAAAATATTTTTAAATTACAAATTATTTATACAATTTTCAATGCCAAACATAGAACTTCTGGAAGTCTAAGATTTAAAAAAAGCACTTTGCCTTTCACTTTGCATATGTTCTTTCTGTAAGTTTTTTAGAAATAGTCCCTTTCAAAGACCTCTGTCCCATCTATCACTTTTAGTAGTTGATAAGCTAACAAATCAAACAATTCTCCAGCTTCTCAAAACAAATCACCAGGAATAAATAAAAAAAGAAAAGCATAAAAGTAAAGCTTTCTTCACTGAGTCAAAATTGTTCTTAAAAAGAAACCAAATGTAATTATACATAATAACATAAGCACAGATGACCATTATAATGAGATCTATAAAAAGAATTGATTATTTCTCTTGGAAGAAAATATTGGTATAAGAAAGTAATGGTTACAAATGGAAGGTCTATTTTAAGCTCTACCAAAAAAAAAATTAGCTGGGCATTGTGGTGAGCGCCTGTAGTCTCAGCTACTCGGGAGGCTGAGGCAGGAGGATTAGGCTCAAGCCCAGGAGTTTGAGGTTGCTGTGAGCTATAAGGCCATGACATTTCCCCCAGGGTGACAGAGTAAGACCCGGTCTCAAAAAAAATTTTTTTTAAATTTAAAAGTAATAATTGTACAATTAGGCTGAGAATATTCAGAACAAGAAGCTAAGGAGCTGATTTCTATTTTGTTGCCAGCAGAGAGTCACTTCAGGCCTCAGAACACAGGGGCAGGAAATGTGCCTTATTCGTGTTCCTTAGCTCTGTTCTTTATAGTCCTATATACAATGTAACCCAATTACAGAGCTGAAATAATAAGTGTTTGTTGGAAGAGAGTGAAGAAATACACAAACCAGAGAATTATTCTGGTTATGTTGCAAAGAAAAGGCCAGGAGATGGAGAAGCCGGTTGACATGGTAGTGCAAGAGACCAGGGATGAGATAAATGTGGGCTCTGAAGCCAAAGTATAACTGAGTAACAGGGAGAAGGAAGAGAAGGCCGAAATATGTATCATAAAAGTAAATGAGCTAAGACGAGGGACAGGCTATAAAAGGGAAATGAGTGAGAATAAAACAGGATTGTAGGTAAACCTTCTGTAACTGGAAAATGATGTCTGTCCTCTCAGAAATAGTTTAGGGAGAAAGATTTAAATTCTTTTCTAATTATACTGAGTTCCAAGTGAGGACATATCTTTCCCAAAGTTCAAGGTGAAATGCTGGGATTTAAATGGTGAAAGAAACTGGGTGGGGGGGGTGGGAGACTAAGAATGCATTCTTACTCAAAATAAATCACTTAGACCTGAAAGATGATACTCAGTGCTACCCTACTTCTGGACTCCACAGACCATGCAGCTAAAAGATAATTGGCCTTCTTTATTCTTCCCAAGCCAAGAAAATTAACTTACCTTGGTCTCTGATAACTCACAGCATGTTTCTTGAGCTACGAAATTTGCATTACAGTAGATTTTAAGTTCGTGAAGTTCAATCTATTAAAAAATAAGTAATAAGAAACATCACCAGTTTTTTGAGTATCACACTTAAACTGGCAAAAAAAAAAGCTAATACAAATAAATTACTGGTAGATATTCTCATGTTTTCATCTAATTTTAGATTCATTGTTTTATGGACCCCTTGAGAAATAGACAAAGAGTCAGATAGATCTATAGATACTTTCATCAGGTAATGAAAATTGCAAACCTTAGGTAATTGTTTCAAACAGCAAAAAATGAGTATTTAGTTAAGGAAAGGCATTGTTACACATTACAATAAAGTATGCCCACAAAATGAGGAAATTTAAAGTAAAAAATTACAGAGAAAAGGTCAAGTTAAGGGTATGAGTACGTGATGGAAAGGCTTTACCTGTAGTTCCCGACCTATTTGAGGCACTAAAGTAGATGACCATTTCCCAGTAAGGGAAGAGAAAGATGTTTATTGTCTCTATATTTCACGAATTCTGTCTAAAACCTATTGATTTTATATCATATTGGTATAATCCTGGGCAAGACTCATTTTTTTTTTTTTTGGTAGGAAAGACTCAATTTTTATTCAAAATAATTGATTCTATTTGCTTAGCAGATTCTTTTTTTTTTGGCATTGAAATTAAAAGTAGTTTCAGGAAAGTATAATAATTATGCCTTTAAATGTGAGATCAAACCACCACCTTAAAAAAATAAATTGTACTATTGGTAAAATAGCAATATGATAAATGAACAAATAGGCTATTTGAAGTCCTTAATCACTGAATGTTATATTACATAATACTTTATATAATAGATACTGATTGGAGCTTTGAAATTAGTCTGTAGTTACAAATTTAAAAACTTAATTAAAAATTGTAGGATAATTTGAC
Source organism: Galago senegalensis (assembly GCA_963575145.1). Lineage (NCBI taxonomy): Eukaryota > Metazoa > Chordata > Mammalia > Primates > Galagidae > Galago > Galago senegalensis. The sequence continues at coordinate 24,518 of CAUYTI010141409.1, read as the reverse complement.
ATATAGATCAGCAACAATCTTGCTCCTCTCCCTCTCTTTTTTCCTCCCATACTTCTCTCTCTTTCTTTCTCTGTTTGTCTCTCTCTCTCTCTCTCCCTCCCTCCTTCCTTCCCTCTGTCTCCCAAAGCAACAGAGCTATTAATGCATTGCTTTGAGGTCAATAAGTACTTCCTATAAAAAGACTCACTGTAATGTTGGAATAATTAATCCTATGACAATAGAAAGCAGACATAGTAATCAGTTGTGGAGCAAAAGAGGAGAAAAATGCTACAACTTTTATTTTATACCCCGATAAATAAAGTCTACTTAGGTCAGAGAAAGCTTTAAGAACTTTAGATACCTTGTAGATTCCTGAGCCACAAACCATCTGCTGACTATACAAAACTCAGAGTAAATGAAATTTAATCATTTTTTTAAACTTTTTGCAAGGTTATGGAGTTAACTTTTATTTGTAAAGTTTAAATAGACTATCTTACAGGGTCCAGTGAAATACTGGCAGTAACATTCCAATTATGTAGAATAAAGAATGGGGACGCCAATGATTAATATTGTTCTTAACTAAAACTAATTTATCATCATCATTGTTATCAAAATAGCCAACATATATTGAATCCTATTATAGACTAGCTAATGTGCTTAATTATTTTGCTTAATTAAAGATATGTCATCAATTTTCAAAGAATTAGATACTAATTGAGTCCTCATGATATTGAAACTATAATCGACCTAAAATAACTATGGTTTCTTTACTCATTAGTTAAACTCTGGAATCAATCACTGACAATAGCAATTTAAAAGGAGAACGTTTAGCGTTATGTACTTGCCCTTGTCAAAATAAAGATTTTTTTAAAATCCTTTACATCAGTTTTATCACTTTCTCACAACTGCACACAAGTAGGAATTGTAAAATTAAACTCAACCATTAGAACATGTTTTGCAATAACATACAGCCCAAATAAAACATCTTAATACTACAACAGAGCTTATGAATCACAGAGTTCATATAGAGATGATGAAAAATTAGTCCCTGAAGATGACTTCCTATCTACTACCTCCTCCTGCCACTTTCTCCTTGTGCCTTTGGAAAGACCCTACTGAAGGGTCTGCCCAGTATTAGTGTGGATGCGATTAATAATGTTCTTATTATTTAGCAGCCACTGTGACTGACATGGATTTTAATCCTTCTATCAGCCTTGGAGGTTTCTGTGAGCAGGAGCAGCAGTTCTGTGTTATTTCTTTCCACGGTCTGACGCCAGGGTTGAACGCCAAGTCTAATCCTAGATAGATCAATGAATTATAGAGAACTGGCCACATATTAGGCACGACTGCACATATTTTATGCAATCACAACCAGTAAATCTACCGCCTCTATTTTATAATTGAGGAGAGCAAGGCCCAGACAAGTTATAGCTAACAAGGTTTAAGTGAACGGATCATGACAATTAAGTAGCCCGGCCAGGATTTAAACCACATTAGTAAAACTCCCAATCCAGCTCACTGTCTATGACGCCATGAAGTCCTGACTGTAGGGGTGGCTTTTGCTCTGAACTACTTTCCTGGTCATCCCTGAGCCCTGAATGTGCTATTCTCTCTGATTTGCTCACTCATCATTTCTAAGAGAAAATAACTAAAAATTATATTACATATAAACACACATATCTCCTTCCTAAAAGGACCTCATGCTTTTGCAGTAAAATTGATCTGTTCGGTGCTTTGTGTTAACAGCCTCAGCATTTCCTATTGATGATCGCGTTCAGATTATTTTCAGGGGTCTTCCTGTAACTCCACCCACAGGAAGACACACACCTATCAACTATAGATGTATCTCGCCTGTTTCAGATCATAAGACTTGTTATCTAGAGGAGTATATAATACCTCGCTATCATTTTATCTTCAAATGTGACTTTTTAAAAATCTTTTAATCTGAAAGTGTTTCACTTTTTTCATTCAAATGACCCACTGATACTTTCAGTGACTATTTCCATCCAAGAGAACCCTGGAAAACCATTATAAACTTATGAAAAGCAGTCTGCAATGCAAAGAAACTGCTATTGTGGGCATGAATAAATAGCCTATTGTTCTTGAATGAAAACATCAAATAATCTGGAACTATTTAATTTAAAGTTCATCTTTTGCCATTCCTTTCTATTCAAAACATATGAGCTTAGACCAAGCTTCTGTTTCGTATTTTCAATTTTTTGTAAACTTTACTTTTCATAATGTTGTTTTTTTTGAGGCATGACCTACTTCTTTTAAATTCATCATCTGGAGAAAAGGGATGAAAAAAGAAAGAAAATAATATACTTGAAAATATAGTTACTTGACAATATAGTTGGACATCAACAGCTATTCGTCACATATCCGATGGTAAATTAAATTAATAAAATTAATGAGGAAGGAATCTACACAGTAATGAACAAAGATGTTTTTAATGAGACATTGGAAGTTAAGACATTCAGTTAGGACTGTTACTGGTTCTTTTTGACGACCGACATCACAACTTACGTCGATGGGCTTGCCATCTGAAGCTCGGGTAGCAATAACTGTCCGTCCACGAATATCGGCCGTGTCCTTCTCCTCCGTCTGCCGGTTTGCAATTAAGGTACAATCCACATAGAGTGAAATGGCCCGGGATTGTACACGGATGCCAAGTTTATGCCACTGACGATCAAACAGAGGACGGAGCTCTCGATTTTTAAAGACGTAGCTCAACACGTCTCCCTCAGCAGCTTGAATCATAAATTCCACCAACTTCTTTCCGCCATCAACCACTATAGAGACCTGGAACAGTGCAAATTATCTTTAAATGTCTTAGAAATAAATGTTTAAAATTATTAAAGCACACAAAGAAAAGCTCAAGATGAATGTTCTTATAACTAGTAAAACATTTTAGATGACATCTCTGCCCACCAGGTTTGTTAATATAAAAAAAAAAACAGCAAGTATCCAGGAATAAAAACGGATATACTGGTAAATGTAATATAGTTCTTCTTAAGAAAACATCTAAAAATGTGTGTGTGTATACATATATAATTTTATGTAATTATATGTGAATTATTTAATATAATTTTACATTATATAAACTACATAATCTTAAATAATTTATACATAAGGATGTGTATCAATTATTCTTCTGTATAAGTAATTCAAGATTTAAGGTTCCTAGAGAAAAGAATTCAAGGTTGTTAATTTAAGAAGAATAAGAATATGATCATTTCTGAGATCAACTTCTTTAATCCTTGATAATTTGCATAGTACAGAGAAAATGCATTTTATAGAGGAATGCTCCTTTAGTTCAATCCATCTTGGCATCATAAAATTGTGACTGTAGTACAGATAAAAAGTCCAGTGAAAATTGAAAACATTTCAGTGGATATGTACAGAAGTAAACATGATTTTGAGGTTTATATATCCCCGCCCTGGAGTGCCTGCACCCTCTCTTTCTAGCCCAAAAGCCATCTCTCCTGCGAGCATTCCTAGATTCCTGCTGTCCTCACCCCTCCCTTCGAGGCTCCCATAGACCCACCCAACACCAGGCTAACCTTTACCACCATACTTATCCTATTGTATTTTAATTATGCTGCATGAAGTTGTTCTCCTAAATGTCATCCCCTTTAACTTAAGGCTCCTGTTTAAATCTCTTATCCTTGTCTCTACCTGGCATAGAGTATGTGCTCTATAAATGTTTTAATGATGGAATAAATATTTAAGTCTCAATTCCTCCTTTCTTCCTTTTTTCTTGAGACAGAGTCTCACTCACTCCATCACCCTGGATAGAGTGCCCTGACATCATGGTAGCTCACAGCAGCCTCAAACTTTTGGGCTCAAGTGATCCTCTTCCTCAGCCTCCTGAGGAGCTGGGACTACAGGTGCCACCACTATGCTCCACTAGTTTGTTTTTTTCTATTTTTAGTAGAGGTGGAGTCTTGCTCTTGCTTGGGCTGGTCTCCAAATCCTGAGCTCAGGCGATCTGCCCTATCTCGGCCTCCCAGAGGGCTAGGATTACAGACGCGAGCCACTGTGCACAATTTATCTCAACTCTTAATTCACCCCAGATTGTCAGATTGTACAGTGAACTCCTTTAATATCACAGATAATAGAAGATGAAGTTATTAGTGAGGTGGAATTAGTGCATAAAGCTAGTGAGGAGAAGGCAGTTTAATATCTTCAGAAAATATACATCTATTATAGAAAAAAAAATTAGGATGGCACCTATGGCTCAAAGAGTAGGGCACCAGCCCCATATACCAGAGGTGGCGGGTTCAAGCCCAGCCTTGCCCAAAAACTGTAACAAAGAAAAAAAAAACTAAAAGAGAAAACCCCAATTAAACCTGTCTCACCCACCAGCCTCTCGTACTAAAGGTAAGACCATCCTAGCTCGGAGGGAATACTTGCATGACTTTGTTGATGATTCCTTTAAAAGACAGAATATCCAGGAGCTAGATGTGTTTCCAAATTTGTGCACAGCACTCAAAGATTCCCCTGGCCTAATCACACAAGGGAAAATGAATAAGCACAACCGTCAGGACCTACCTGTGGCATATTCTGCTGGCTTAACACCTGCCACAGAAACCACCGTTCCTTTTTAGTGTTTCTGCGTACACGAAACATGGCTGCCACAGAGTACTCCTCGGGAAGGCCTCTGGGAAACACCTTACTGTGGGAGGAGAACAAAGCGCTATTGTCAGTCAACTGAAGATGGCGAGGAAAGAACGACAGGTAAAATGTTCCACGCTACACCGAGTCTCAGACACAATTTTTCTCAATGCACTTATAATTTATTATTCCTTTTTATAGTAATCTACCTAAGGGAAATATGAAAGCAGCCATGCCTATTTATTACCTATGTGCTTTTTTTTTTTTTAAGACAGAGTCTCACTATGTCACCCTGGGTAGTGTGCCCTGGTGTCACAGCTCACAGCAACCTCCAATCTTGGGCTTCAGCGATTCTCTTGCCTCAGCCTCCCAAGTAGCTGGGACTACAAGTGCCTGTCACACACCTGGCTATTTTTTAATTGGTTGTAGTTGTCATTGTTGTTTGGCAGGCCCAGACTGGGTTCGAACCCTCCAGCTCTGTCTGGTGTATGTGGCTGGCACTATAGCCGCTAAGCTACAGGTGCCGAGCCTACCTATGTGATTTTTATTCTTCATTTTCTTCCTTAAATAAAAAATCTTCCAGTATGATGTTGGTAAAGCTTGAGTTGTATAAAAATGAGTGATAGCCTACAGTACTATGTACATGTAATATTGCAACATTCTCTTATTTAACAAGATAATCCAAGAGAGAAGAATCTCAGAATTCATTACACTCTGACGAAATAGTAGACGTGTAACAAAGAAATAAATAGTTCCCCTTGATTTTGTTAATCAAGGTACGGAGAGTTTCAAAAGAACGTTGATAGGAAGTAAATGTTTATTTTCCAAGGAAGTTTTATCTTAAACTCTTGCAAATGAGCTCCTACTGCCAATTTAAGACCGATACTAAATATCACAAAAAGATGTTTAGCACTTTTTATGTTATATATAGGATGTATAATAATAGCTTTGCTCCCATGCTGCTGTTTCCTCTCCCTTGCTTTGTGTTACTTTTTGTCATTCAAATTGCATCTTTATGTTTTATATGCTTATCAATGAAGATTTATAATTATTGCTTTATGTATATATGTATTTATAAAAGTATATTTGAAATCTAGTAAGAGAATAAATGAGTTACAAAAAATATATTTATTCTACCTTTCATATTTACTTACGTCATTAACTTCTCTGGTACTTTTTATGTAACTATGTGGATTTCAGTTACTGTCTAGTTTTTCTCATTCAGCCTACAGGTCTTTTCATATTTCTTGTAGAGGAGATATGCTCATCTCAAATTCTCTGTTCCTATTTACCCTTAATTTCATCTTTATTTTTTTGTCTTTATTTTTGAAGAGTAGTTTTGCTGCTTAGCGAATTCTTGATGGTAGCCTTCATGTCTGAGAACTTTCACTACATCATCCCACTGCTGTGTGGTCTCCAGGGTTTTGATGAGAAATCAGCTTGATCATATTTGAGATCCTCATGTACAAGGCCAATCACGTCTATCTTGCTGCTTTGGCAGTTTGATTTGATGTGACTAAGCATGGATCTCTTTGAGTTTGTTAAGCTTCTTGAATGTATAAACCAATGATTTTCATCAAATTTGAGGAATTTTTACTCATTATTTCTTCCAGAATTCTTTCTTCCCCCCCTTTTTTTCTCTTCTCCTCCTGGAATTCCTATTATGTATATGTTGGTGTCCTGGAGGGTGTCACACAGGTCTTGCGGCTCTGTTCATGTTTCTTCAATTTTTTTCTTGTTCTTCAGACTGAATCATCTCAATTGACTTATCTTCAAGTTCTCTGATTCTTCCTTCTCCTACCCCAAATCTGCTCTTGTGCCGCTCTTGTAAATTTTTCATTTCTATTTTGTACTTTTTCACTCCGAAAATTTCATTTGCTTCTCATTAACAATTTCTATCTACTTATTTCATATTCTTTATTCAGTGAGGTTTATACTTTCCTTTCATTCATTTAAGTATCATCTAGTGTACATAGTCTTTGTCAAGTAAGTCCAATGTCTAGGTATTCTCAGGAGCAGTTTCTGTTGACTATGCATATATTGTTTCTTTGAGTACCTTGTAACTTTGCCTCTTTGCATATATTGCCATCTTTTCATTGAAAAGTATACACATAAAATGATATAATATGGCAACTCTAGGCATCAGACTCTCCACCTGTGAAGGGTTTGCTGTTGTTGTTTGTTGTCAGTGTTGCTGCTATGCATTTGCTTAATTGCTTTCCTGAATAAATTCTGCAAAGTGTTTATTCTTTGTCATGTGTGAGCACTAGAGTTTCCACTCAGTTAGCTTAGGAGGCAACCCATGATTGAACACATAATCATCCCATCCTCTGCTAAATAGCTATGTGTGCACGTCTGAGAGTGTCTTAAATGTTCAGGCAAGCAGTTTACAGCTCTCCTTGGCCTTCATGTTCAATAAGACTAGCAGGCTTTGTCTTTTTCTCCCCCAACATGTTGTTAGACTTAAAACCAGTAGCTTTGGAATCACAGCGCAAGCTGCCAGCCTAGCAGCCACTGTGCACATAAATAGTTGTCTGTATTTCCAAGAAAATGTTGGGGCTTTCTAGTGCCCTCGATGGGCAGCTCTTTTTAAGTGTTTTTGTTTGTTTATTTGTTTTGTCAGCTTTTCTTTTGCCTCAATTATAATTTATGCTTTTTTTTTTTTTTTGGAGACAGGATCTTGTTCAGTTGCCCTGGGGTTGAGCACCGGGAGCTCACAGCACCCACAAACTCTTGGGCTCAAGCGATTCTCTTGCCTCAGCCTCCCAGGTACCAGGCACTACAGGTGCTGGCCACCATTCCCAGCTATTTTTTAGAGATGGTCTCACTCTTGCTTGGGCTGATCTAGAACTCCTGAGCTCCAGCAATTCGCCCTCCTCGGCCTCCCAGAGTGCTGAGATTACAGGTGTGAGCCACAGCACCCAGCATAATTTCTGCTTCAGTCAGCTAAAACGTTAAACAATTGCCACTGATTGTTTTCTATTAATGCCCAAAGGAAACGGTTCATACTGAGCAAGCTCTGGTTGTAGGGAGTTTCCAGAGAACTACCAGACAGGTACCACAATGATAATTCTCCAGAAGTGGTTTTTAAGAAATCCCAAACCCTTTCTTCCCTCTCCAGTGGCTGCTGGCTGGCAGCCGGCTTTGTGAGTCTGAGGGTCCTGATCGTTGAGCCTACCATCATGTTGGGGAGAAAGAGATAAAAACAGGACATGTGAAACTTCCACAAAGCCTGCTAATTTTACTGAAATTCAATGTTTCCCTGGAATAAACACTCATAAGATTATTGCCGATGCTTGGTTAATTTAGAGTTTCAGAAATAATTGATTTTGATGATTTTTGCCTGTGTTCTCATTGCTTTTAAAGAGGAGTAGATTTTCTGAAATCCTTCAGAAATATTAATAAATTGTTGTTTTAAGCCCCTGAGTTTTGTAGTGGTTTGTTACAAAGCGAAAATAATTACAACATTTTCCTCTTCATTTTGTCTTAGGATTATAGTTGTGCAGTCACCTGTCACGTCTCTCACTGAGAGTGAAAGCTCTTTACAGCAAGGAGAACATTTAACGATCTTCCTATCCCCTGCAAAGCCCAGATGCAGTCCAGCTGGGCACTCTGTTTGTTGAAAGAATGAGTGATCCCACAAATCAAAGATACAGACATACTTAATTTTGAGGTGATATTTTCACATTTATAAATAAAAATAAAATATAATTATTTTTTTAAATTTTATCACCTAATTATACATATACACTATTTTATATCTCATGAATGTTTCTTCTGTAACAAGAACCAACAAGAGTATTATTAACATTATTACATAATAATTATATTCTGAAAACATACCCTGAAATAAATTTAGTTATATTTTAAAAAATTAAATTTTTAGTCTCAGTGTATAGTGTGTTAAAATCATTATAATTACTATATTTCTCTTTCAGAAATGTATATTTTGCTTTCAAGACCAAAAATGATTTTGAGGGCCGAGATTGTGCTATTTGAAGCAAAATTTTTATATTTTAAAAATGAAATGTTTCACATTGTATCTACTCTTACAGACTATTCTTGTTTACATCATACAAGAACATTAGACATGACCCAGAATAATTTCTCTGGGTCTTGCCAAAGTTTCTATTATAAAAGAGGCCAGATTGGGTTACTGATCTGTTACCAGAGAGATATAATGACAGCTTGCTATGTCTAACATATCCATGCTTGAATATTTTTGAATGAAGTGTTATTTCCTATAAGAAATCCTATCCATCGTTTATTCACTGATACTCCCATTAAGAAAAAATTGTTGCCATTCATATATACAGGGTATACATAAAGTTCATCTGCAATTTACTATGTATATTAGGCTAGAAATTCTAAATGGACTATTTTATGCCTTCCCTCCATTTTATACATATGATATCAAGCTTAAATGTCAGAAATGAAAAATTCATTCACATAAATTAACATTAACTTACATTGAAAAAGCCCAGTCTAAGTGAAATTGAAGTGTAATTTAGTTTTTATTTTCCATCACATGCTTCTCTATACATTAATGAAGGTCACCTAAATATCAATAAGCAGAAGAGGGCACAAGTATATATACCAAATTAACAAAAGGTTCAATATTGAATCAACATTCAAAAAATACACCCAAGTTAAAGTGATAGAGTCAAGCTAAAATTGTTCCAAATTATCCAAAAATACCAAGAGAAATTATTTGCCATCTGTGGGGTCCCCTTTAATCCCTGAGAGCAAGGGTCAGTTCTACATATCAGATTCTCTCTGAAGCCTTATAATTCACATGTCTTGGACGCCTTTGAACTTGTAATTAACTTCAATGTTGCGACAATCTAAAATGTAGTTTTCGTCTACTCCCTGATATTCTCTACGTACAGGGGCCCTCTGTTCAATCATAACGTGGAAGAAATGGTCTCAAACTTCAGGAGAAGGGACAGAGGATCAAATGTAGGACTCCCTAAAAATGACCAATTATACCAGAAAACAGTATCTGTATCTGAGAGCCAATACCATTGAGGCTTTGATGCCAACACAAAATTAAATTCATAAAATCTTTACATTACAATGTGTCCCCCTTGCTGTTAGATTTAAGAGGGATTTTTGTTCCCTTCTTTACATTTTCTCTGCTTTCTCAGTTTTTGCAATGAACATGAATTTTGTTAATGATCAGTTTTTAAAAACCCATGCCCCTATTTCCATCTTGAAAAAAAAATAACCCTAACCTCTAAAATAACCTATAAATTAATCCTATATTCTTTAAGGACAGAGATGAAACAGGGTTAAGACAGATTCCCTCTTCTCTCCCACCGAAAGACCATACGCCTCAATTTGTTAAAGGTGAGATGAGTTCTTCGAAAGATTGATAAGAGGATGACAAAATATTTTTTCTATTATGGGAGATAAAAAATAAGTTTCAAAATCTATAACTCCTAACCCATAGCCTTTAGAATGAATAAATCACGGGAGCATTGAGAAAAAATGGAAAAGAAACGTCTAATGAAAATATACCTGCACTGATATTTTCTGCTTACATACTCGAAATATGTAACTACAAACTCCTGGTACATATTCATAGGGACTTGGGTAAAAATTAACATTGGATTAGCCATAAAAGAATTCACTGTCTCGGACTTTGGGAATGGATTACATTTGTCCAAATTCCATATTAACTCATTCACATCTGATTAATAAAAACATCTTTTCCGCATCAAAATTTAAAACCACTAGGAAATAAAAATAAAATGAAGTCTAAAAGGTCGCATTGCAGGAAGGATCTCGGCATGAGACAGAGGAAGCAGTTACTCACACCATCTACATATAATTGTTATTAAACAGGATTATACATCCCTTGTCCTCTGTACACATGATAGAAACTCAAAGTTGCCAACATTCTCCCTAACTATGAAGTACTTTCATTAACAAGCAAAAATACCTAATAGTTGCTTCCTGGAGCTTTCTGCTTGTTTGGAAAAATGCTTGTGTTTATAAAACACAAGTTCTGTTAACATTCAAATGGTTCCCCAAATCAATCACACATTATCAATAAATTGTCTAATAATTAAACGTCCCTTTGGAAAGCAAAGAAATCCCCAAGGACTCCTATGAAGCAAAGGAGTATTAACAGGGACAGCAGAGAGGAGGCAGAATAGATCTAAAGCCGAAAGTGCTCCTGAGTTAGCCGGGAGAAGGTAAGGTGCCAGGGAGGCCCTGGGCAGCAAAATGTCACAATAAGAGTTTAGGAGGAGAGTTCCAGGAGGAGCTGCAACTGAGATGAACCTCGCTTGTTTCCCTCTTCTGTGCTCTGGACTCACAAACCTAGTGGGCATGTCCACTTAGAAATTAAAGGCCTCCTGGGTGGTGCCTGTGACTCAAAGGAGTAGGGCGCCAGCCCCATATACCAGAGGTGGTGGGTTCAAACCTGACCCTGGTCAAAAACTGCAAAAAAAAAAAGAAATCAAAGACCTCCTTAATTAAGCAACAGAAATTGAACCTTTTGTTTAGCTGTCCTTACAAAGATTTCACATTTCAGTAAAAGACACGACCATTTACAGGTGTCCCAGCCAAATCCCTAAAAGTCAATCTTAATTCCCACCTTTTCTTCATTACCCCATACCCCATCTAACCTACTGGCAAGATCCTGATTCTGTACACTTCTTTCCATCTCCACTATCCCCACTCCAGTCCAAGGTGCCCCCATCTCTCCCTGGGACAGTTAGCGTCCTGTTGGCCTCCTCTTTCCTTCCCCTGACAGTCTGGCCTGAATACAGCAGCTAAAATACCTTTTAACATCAGACCAAGTCCCTTCCTTACTTATAATCTTCTAAAAGTGTTCCATGGTTCCTAGAATAAAACACATCTCCCTGACCGTGACTCATGAGGCCTGATGTGATCTGACCCCTGCCTTCCTCTGACAGGTCGTCTCCTATTCCAGTCTCAGCATGGCTCCCAGGCTTCAATCACAATGACTTGAATTTTGCTCTTTGCACACCCCAGACCGGTTGAGACCTCCACCTTTATCCTTCCTGTTCCCTCTCCTGGGACCGTCTTTTCCAGATGTCTTCATTTAGAGACCTCCTCATCGTCAGGTCTCGGCTCAGATGTCACTTCCTCTGAAAGTTCTAAAGTTGTCCTCACCCCAGTCACTATCTAACACGTTACTTTGTTCTACGTTCTTCATGAGCTTGTGACTACATGACTTTAAGAATTTACTGGTTCATGTATTTATTGCCTGCTTCTAACCACTAGAAAATGATTTCCCTACAAACAGAGGTCCTCCCAGACTTGTGGCTGTGAATCAAACATCTAAACTAGTACCTGGCATATTCGAAGTACTAATAAAAATCTGCTCTATTCCTGGGAAACCCATAATGGTGCCTATGACTAGTCCCAGCAGGTGCGGAACACGGGTATTCAGCATAAAATCTACGTTAGCTTGCATAGTGCCTTAAAGTTGAAGCCTCTTGAGACCGTGTTACATCACATTCATCAGGAAACTTACAGGAGAAAAAAATCAAGTCCTGAGTGACTCTTAAGCAGGTTAATCACAACTTTTGACATACAAAAGAAAACATCAGTTTCTTGCTTTGAAAAAAGAAACTTAAAATCTCTATAAGCTGTAGCAAAATATAATAAATGCCCCCCAAAGATTTCACCAACAGTGTTCTCCAGACAGCTTTCAATCCTCGAAAATATTTACAGTCACAAAAAACCACATCTAATAGTTTCCTGTAGCTGTGTACTCCTAAAGCTGAAAAGAACTTCGACAGTAATTTAGGTCAACATCTCACCTCGTAAGTGAGAAATTAAAGCCACAGAAGTTAAATAACTAGCCCCCCCTCACTCTGCCAGAGGTCAGGATGGAACTTGAACTCATGTCTTAATTCCAACCTTAGTTTTTTTCCTAGTATATCAAGTATCCTTGATATAAGTTGCTGCATCCTCTTGGTTAGGAATAAAATTCCCCTCATTGTTACTGAACTGACTTAAAAATAATATTTTGGGATCATGAGGAGGGAGAAAAAACTCTATTTTTCTAAGTGCTGAGGAAGAATGTAAATACATATAAAACATTAATGTCAAGAAGTAAATAATTAAAATGTTTGCAATCATACTACAATATTAACAAAAACAATGAATTGCATTTGGGGCCCCAAAGTATTTGTTATGACATTTGCATATCACAGGTGACTAGTGGCCCTCAAAGGTGCACATTCTTACTGGTTTCTCACTAATTGGACAGCCAAGAAGTAATTATTACAGTTCCTTCCCCTACTGATATTTTGAGCACAGATCAGGAAGTATCACAAAACATATAAAACAGGGATTGCTATCTGCTGGATGTTAACCAAGATATCCCTGCTAAAGAAAGTGAAAATCAATCAGAAATACTTTGCTCTATTCCTTCGAGATCATTTCCTAGAGAAATTAGCAGTTTTCACCAAGAATTCCTTTACAGATGAGTGCGTTTTTCAGGAAGGAGTGAAAGTTGTGAGAACAGTGGATGTACTAATAATTAGGTAATGTGAAGGAAAGGAGTGCTTTGGGAAGAACATCGGTTGAATGGCAAACTAACCAAAAAGTCAATTCCTTCAATGTGAAAATGGTCATGGGACTATCTCAAAATATAATAGAAAGAAAGTGAACCTTTTACACTGATGCTATGTCATTGTTTCCTGGCATACAAGTCAGTGTCAACTTTCATTCTATTGATTCCCCAAGTTGTAAAATCGGCGCCTAATATTGCTATACACAAAAAGCATCTGGTCTCTCAGGGACAGAGGTGTCAACTGAAAAAATGATGGCCATTCCTAGGCTGTCCAATTAGTGAGAAACCAGTAAGAATTGGCTTCTGAGGGTAAACTGCTTTTCATAGTCCTTTCCACAGCATGGCACAGTAAGGGAAAAATCAGAAAATTAACAAAAAGTCATTCTTTCAAAATACATGCAAATATTTACTGATAGTTGCTTTATGGGAAGATTAAAGTAGAAGGTAGATGACATTCTCCATGACTAGAAAAGGAAAATAAAGACAGGCTGGGCATGGTGACTTATGCCTGTAATCCCAACACTCTGGGAGGCCAAGGCAGGTGGATGGCTGAGCTCACAAGTTCGAGACCAGCCTAAGCAAAGATTGAGACCTCATCTCTACTAAAAATAGAAAAACTGAGGCAAGAGGATTGCTTGAGCCCAAGAGTTGGAGGTTGCTGTGAGCTATGATGCCATGGCACTCTACCCAGGTGACAGCTTGAGACTCTGTCTCCAAAAAGAAAGAAAGAAAGGAAGGAAAAGAAAGAAAGAGAAAGATAATAATGAAACTCATAAATTTGTTAACTTCTTAGTACATTAAATAATTAGGAATTATATAGCAAGTTCAATTTGATGTATTTAATCAATGTCCTAAAAGAACCATTGTGTATAACGTGGCCAGTCATATCTCTGTCTCAAATACAGAAAAAGTAAAGCCTAAAAATAAACTACAGAATAAGAGTGGATTAGGGAGAAAACTTATGATTATATTTCTTTTCTTCAACTACATAACATGGAATTTGAGGCGAGAAGTGAAAACATAGAACAAAGATTAACAAACCTTCACAACATCAATACTCACAAACTGAAAAACAAGATGACATAATTATTCCACAGAAATTTCATCTTATAAATGATGTTCCAAAAAACTGAGTGTAACATTTATTCAGACAGCAAAGTGTTTACAAAGTTTAATGACTGATAACAACGGTTCCAGAGGTAATTCTTCAAAACCCCCCAGCATATGCTTTGAAGCAAAGTGCTGTTTTGATAGAGCTAGAGTGTTTTACAAATCATATTTAACAAGATCGAGCTTTATTTATTTATTTTTGTGCTTTTAAAATGAAATGGCTAGATGGAAAAAAAAATCTATTTTTAAATATCAAGAACTGGCTTCTAAATTAATTCTTCCATTCTGAATAAGTGTAAGGCAGGGTTTATGAAGAACTTCCGTATTTACAAGTATCAATGGGGCCTCTGACTCGCTGAATTTCTTCCAGGAAGAGAAATATGATACAAGTTACATTTCCTGGGAGTGAAGTGAGAGATGTTTGGAGTTTATAGTAAGTCATTTCTTTCCCAGCTGACATCCACCGTCACCTGTCACATTACAAGTAATTTGGCAGGCCTGGGACAGTTTGTCTGAAATGCCTTCCCCCTCGGCTGGGTGACGATGTGAGAGCCACAGAGACTCTCAGCCTTTTTGTGTTTGCTGAGAGGAGTCTGACAAAGCTTGGACGACTCTTAATAATCTCTCGCCTGTTCTGATGAGCGCTTGCTCATTACAGCATAGTAACGACTTTCCATTGAAAATAAGCCCATTGAAATAGGCAATAGCCCTACAATAGGCAATATGCCTATTAGGCAATATGCTTTCCAGAAGTGAGAACCCTTTAAAGGTTAGCTTTTTCAGGTATCTCCCAGCCTAGAATGATTAAAAAAAAAAAAATCCTAGAGAAAACCCAGCCCTGTCCATCCACAAGAGGTCCTCTGAATTCTAAAATGTCCTGCCGGGCTCTGGGAACTCAGCTTCTGCTTCAGGATCAATCTGGAAGGTCCCACAACTCATGGAAAGCTGTGATCTTCCCAATGGTGCATACTCAGCTGTTTTTTCTAGAATGTGATGCCATTGCTCCCATACCTTTGCTTTTTTATAGAAAAGAGTTCACACCCTCCAGGCCAACTGATAAAGTCTTTCAGACCGGCCCAGGCCTTCAGGCTTCCTCACCTGCAGACATTTCCGCCCTGTGTTCACTAACCACACGGGTTTCTAACTGTTCCTCAGATAGCCTGACCTTTGAAATCACCATGATACTCCTTCTCACCATCATAACACTCACTGGTTCCTTGGCTCGCCTGGCTAATTCATACTTCAAGCTTTAACTTTTTACTTCCTCTGTGAAGCTTTTCCTGGTTTCATCTGTTCTCTCAGACTTCATCATAAAAAATTGCCACGCTCTTGCATAATAGCTAATTACGGGCTTATCTGTCTCTTCCAGACAGAAATAACTCAATGGATGATCTTTATTCAACCTTAAAATCTCTGGGTCTAGCACGTAATAAGTATTCATTATCGTTTGGAGATTGAATGAAATACTTTGTTAGAATTTCTTCTTTCACTAGTATGAAAGCTGAACTTAGAAATAATAGTGACACTGTTCCATAAAACATTTTTTCTATATAGCCTTCTTAAGCAACGGGAAATCAGAGAGGCAACATGATGATAATAGAAAGAACTGCCTCAGACATGTATCTACGAGCCTCTGAGCCCCACAGAAGAGGGTGAACCAGGAGTTATAGAAATACATTTATTAAACACCCTGTGAGGCTCTGTGCCCAAGAAGCACTGCCTCAGGGTCTGGGGGACAGTTAGATTAAGGGTCATTAGACCCCTACTACCATCCCCCAGAACACACACACACACCTCACTTGGTCATCAGCCTCAGGGAACCTCTACTGCCTGAGATCTGAGGCTGGATAAACATGAGTGGAGGTCGGCTGGGTCTCAAAGACTAGCATTCTGGTGGAGGAGACTCCCACCAAGGGCAAGGTGACATGCATTGACAAGGAAATTAGAAAATAAGACAAAAATCATACTGTTTTTGAATAAGAACACATGTGCATCATTCTTGGGGTTCCCAGGAATAACAAGAGTACCCTTTAAGAGGGAACTGAGGTTCTACAGTTGTGCAGGTAGAGAGTAGGAACCATAATAACATAGGCACTAATGATACCATGATATTGTTTGAATCCACGTACTAATACTGAGACCTGAAACATTTAGAGTATACAAACTGAACGAGCTCAGAATTATGTCAAAATCATAGGAAAACTATTATTGGGCCACCAAAAAAAAAAAAAAAAAAAAAAGAAGGGAATTTGAGTGAAGACCAGTGAAGGCTGAATGTAGATAGTAGAAAGTATACTAAGCTTTCTAGGACATGTAAAATTCCACTGGGCAGAACGGGTGGATAAAGTTTAACAGAGAGAGAGAAATGAGTTCCCAAAGGCGTTTTAGTGCTACATATGGTCATGGGCATTGGAGACAGGACTGTGGTCACCAGCAACTTTGAAGGAGGAATTTCTATAGTGTTCAACAAGTCCTAATTAGATTGAAATGGGTTAAGGGACATGTGAAGAAGTAAAAATGGCCAGCAACAATATTCCTTTAAGAAAAGGGACTGCCTAGAATAGAGGAGGATTAGTACATATTTGTAGCTAAGAGGCCAAGATACTGTGGAGAAGGGTGTTGAGGACCCAAGAGCAAGGGGGATCACAGGTGGATCAAGGCTTTTAGAGGAGGCAGGCTGGAAGGGGATTAAGAGCACAAGTGAAGGGGTTAACCTTTGAAAGCAGGACGGCTGCCACTAGGGAGGACAGCTGAAGCAGAGAAATTCTGAGGTAGAGAGAGGAAGTTGAGACTGTTCAAATAAGAATAGCTTGAGCAGAAAACATCTGGTCAACTCAATCTCATATTCAACCAACCAGATGTTAATTCTGCACGGCACCACCACATGTGTCCATATGAATTAAATTTTTCACTGAATTTATGATTGCTTCCAAATCACATACTTATAGCATGGCGAAAAAAAAATTAATCTATTATTTAAATGTTTTACTCTTTCAGTTTAAAGTTATACAAATTTTACCAGTTTACCAAAGGTAAACTTTTATTAAAGGTTTAAAATTTTACTAATCTGGAACAAACATATTGTATTTTAGGAACTGTAGACATTGACCTAAATAAGATAATGAATAAAGTGTACCAAACTTGTGTGAGTCACATAAAATACATAAGCATAGTTTTTTTCTGCTACCATGTTTGTTTTCTAATTAGCTATTGTAGCTAAGTTGAAAGGAACGAAATAATAATAATAGGTGGCACAATATTCTTCCTTGGTTGACATTACTTTCAAAGTTTATCACTAAAATCATAAGTATGCATTACACTCTGATTGTGTTCTATTTTATGAAATACAGAAAATAATCTTTAGAATCGTTATGAAGTTTTTCTTAAATATCAGTATAACAAAATATCATATATTATTACTGCAGTCAATTCTCTAATTCACAAATTTAAAGTCATAGTTATCTGTTTGTAGGTTTACCATCGTTATAAAAGCAATATGTTTGCAACCAACTAAGGTTAATAACTAATTCACTTTTCCAGTAATTTTATGGGTCAAATAAGGTAAAAGATGACTAAAATGCAAGCTTATGTGTCTATTTTCTTCTGTACACTCTGAAAATCTTCAGTGCAAAGCCCACAATTTTGTATATAGAACCCCCAAATCCTGGCTAAAACTCAGCCCTTTGATTTACTGAATAAAAAGATAAGTGGAAAATAAAAAAGACTCAATATATAATCCAGCAGTAGAGAGAGATTAATCAGTGCCCAGTAGACTGGCCCACGCAATTACAAAAATAGAATGCCTTAATTTTATTAATTTATGACAATGTTTGCATGATTATGACTCATAAATAGTACACTTAACTGGTACATCACTACTTTCGAGGTAAATGGCATATGCATATTAAGATAATGTACATGAAATTAGCCATAATAAAATAGAAACTAATTCTGAATGTGGAGGTGGAAGACCTGAGTTCTAGACCCAACTGTTCCATTTACTATTTTTGAAATTTTAGGAAAATCACTTATTTTCATTGAACCTCAGTGTTTTTTTTTTAATCTATAAAATGGTGACATGATACTTACACCACAGGGATCACTATAGTAACAAATGACCTAAGAAAGCAAAAGAACTTTGCAAATCATAAATTGTTTCACAAGTATAGCAACTAAAGTAAACAGACAGCCTTCAGAATGGGAGAAGATAATTGTGTGCTATGAATGTAGGTCTGGCGTGGTGGCGCATGTCCATAATCCTAGCACTGTGGGAGGCCAAGGCAGATGGTTTGCTTGAACTTGAGTTCAAGACCAGCCTGAGCAAGAGTGAGACCCTGTCTCCTACTAAAAATAAGAAGCCTAGCTGAGCATCCTGGAGCATTCCTATAGTCCTGGGTCCATGGGAGGCTGAGGCAAGAGGATTGCTCAAACCCAAGAGTTTGATATATATATTTGCATGCTACAAATCTGACAAAAGGCTGATAATGAGATGCTACAGAAAACTCAAACTAATCAAGAGGGAAAAAGCAAACAATCCACCCTTTTTTATTCCAGGTTAATTTGAGGGTACAAAGAATTAGGTTATAATGTTTGCATTTGTTTGGTATAGTCCCTGTTGTAGTTGTGTCCCTCTCCCAGAAGATGTGCCATAGACTCCCATATTGAGTAACTTAAGTAGAAGCACAGCAATTGCCCTCCCTCTTTCCTTTGTCTCCTTCATCCCACTCCCCCTGTCTTGAATTGAATAGTGTTTCTCTTGTGCGGGTATAGATCATCTACATAATAGTATTAAGTACCTCGGATACTTGCTTTTCCATTCTTGTGATACTTTACAAAGAAGAATGTGTTCATCTATCATCTACATAATCATCTACTATCATCTACTGTCATCTACACAATAGTATTAAGTACCTTGGATACTTGCTTTTCCATTCTTGTGATACTTTACAAAGAAGAATGTGTTCCAACTCTGTTCAGGTTAATACAAAAGATGTAAGGTCTCCATCTTTTTATGGCTGAATAGTATTCCATGGTATACATATACCACAGTTTATTAATCCATTCTTGGGCTGATGGGCATTTAGGTTGTTTCCACATCTTGGTGATTGTAAATTGAGCTGCGATAAACAATCTATGGCAAATGTCCTTATGCTAAAAGGACATTTTTTCTTCTCAGTAGATGCCTAGTAATGGAATTGTGGGATCAAACAGGAAATCTATTTTGAGTTCTTTGAGGATTCTCCATACTTCTTTCCAAATAGGCTGTAGTAGTTTGCATTCCCAGTCACAGACTCCTTTGTAAACGGCAAGTGACTTGAATAGAACCTTCTCTGAAGAAGACAGATGAATGACCAACAAACACATTTTAAAAAATGCTCTTTGTCCCTCATCATCAAAACCACCGTGAGATATCACCTAACCCTAATAAGAACAGACTACATCACATAGTCCCAAAGCTGCAGATGTTGGTGTAGATGTGAAGAGAAGGGAACGCTCTTGCACTGTTGGTGGGACTGCAAGTACAGCCTCCATGGAAAGAAGTATGGAGAATCTCCAAAGAGCTCAAAGTAAACCTTCCATTTGATCTCACAATCCCATTACTAGATATCAACCCAGCAGAAAAAAAATCATTTTACCATAAGGTCATTTGCACTAGAACATTTATTGCAGCTCAATTACAATTGCCAAGATATGAAATCAACCCAAGTGCCCATTAGCACATGAATGCCTTAACCAACTATGGTATCTGTATACCACAGACTACTATTCAGCCATATAAAGGGGAACTTACGTCTTTTGTATTGACCTGGATGGAGCCAAAGAACATTCTTCTTGGTAAGTATCACAAGAATGGAAAAGCAAGTGTCCAATGTCCTCAATACTAACACGAAACCAACAGATAAACAACTACATGCTCACCGTAGAGACAAACAATTAAACACAAGTGAGGGGAGGAGAGGAGGAAGAGTCAGCTCTCACCTACTGTGCACAGTGTAAAGGTGTACAGCACACCCCTGGGGTGACGGGCTCAAGCACAACTTGAATCATACCTAAGAAATGTGAGTAATGTAGCCTGATCATTTGTACCCTTGTATCAATCTGAAATTTAAAGCATAAATAAATAAATAAAGCATTTTGCAGATGTGAGGTGGAACTATAAGGATCATTGTCACTTCTGGGAACTGGTACTCACACGTCCCTTAGCCTGAAATCCTCTATGGTGAAAAGACCTAGTAAAGGATTTAGAAGTAGGGTCTCTTGGCTCGGCGCCTATAGCTCAACCGGCTAAGGCGCCAGCCACGTACACCTAAGGTGGAGGGTTCGAATCCCCAGCCTGGACCCGCCAAGCAACAATGACGGCTGAAACCAAAAAATAGCCGGGCGTTGTGGCAGGTGCCTGTGGTCCCAGCTACTCGGGAGGCGGAGGCAGGAGACTCGCTTGAGCCCAGGAGTTGGAGGTTGATGTGAGCTGTAATGCCACGGCACTCTACCCTGGGGGAAAGCTTTAGGCTCTGTCTCAAAAAAAAAAAAAAAAAAAAAAAGAAGTAGGGCTTCTTGTTTTTTGGTGTGCTCTTGAAAATAAATTATTGATTGCCCAACATATGCGAGTATCTATACAATCTACCAATTAATTTCAAATGTCACTTAAAGAGTTTAAACTTAAGGTCATGTTGATTCAACAGAAAAATACTAAGAACTACATAGACCAGGCACTGTGCTGGATAAGAGCAGGAATCAGCTTATAAACCTACATAATTACCTGCCCCAAGCAAAGAATGGGAGTTTTGATATCGGCAATGGGGTCTAAATAAAAATAACACACTCTGATCACACGACACTATATGAGAAGCCCATTACCTATTCTGAATGACAGAACTTCATAAGAACTTCAGCCCTCAGGAAGCTTGGGGGAAACTGTCTATCAGTTCTTTGAAATTTTGCCAGATCCTTAACTAATGTCCAGGAGTATCAGAGAAAATCAAGTTGTCTGTCACCTTTGATCTGGATAAATTGGGTTATCAATGTTTTTCTAGTATAGCAATTATCTCATGTAATAATATTTATTAAATTCCTCCATATTTTCACCTTTCAAAACCCCATAGTTTAAGGCATTCTGTCACCAAGGATGTCTCCCCTCTCCCCAGAACCTCACCGACTTCTGACTCACAGGATCCTATTCTCTCAGTCTTCAAAGCCCAATTTAAACCCCATAGTTTTCAAGATGTTTTTTCTCATCATCTCAACCATGAAGGATTTTATCCTCCTCTGAACATTTAAAGCATTAAGCATATGGCTAGAATTATAGTTGTTTTCATTTCTTCTCCCTAAGAGAAGATGCCACATACTCTGTAGAGGCAAGAACAGTCTTCACACTCCTCTCTGCAAATTCTTCACTGGTGTTTTGTCCTCTGTTTCAACAAGGCAATTGAAAAACTAGTCTTATTTTCCTTAGAAATGAGAACCTATCTTCTTTTCCTTAGAATCCTTACATAGACTTGTGTCAAGAAAACGGATGTTTGTAAGTGAATAGCGGCTTCTCACTTTTATTTCATTTTACAGAAACTTATTTTGGTATTACGTAATTTAATTATTAAAAACACACTCTTTCAAGGCAATAGTTAGTGCATAATTTCTTCTTACTGTAGAAACTTCAGAGTTTTAAATAAATCCATTTGTTTTCTCCATTTACAGCTATGTTAAACCCCCAAACACTTTAATTCTTCAAGAGCTTGTCTACCATCATTCACAATTAGACACTGAACTTAAAATATTTCTATACCATTATAATAAAATTATTTCTGAAGAGAAAGTATTAAATGATATTAATATCATAAAATCTATCCACATATAATTACTGATACATTTTACTTTTCCCAATACCAAATCATAAAATCAAAACTGACTAAAATTTGAGGATGAGAATATTAAACATTTCCAAAATGGGTAAAAGAAAACACTGAAGTATTATAATAATATTTCACATCAGTAGCTATTTTAATACTAAGAAGTTTGTTATTGGTACATAGTAACATCCTTTAATTTTCTAAGAAAAAATAAGACAGTTCTTGTGACTACTGAGAATTATTACTAGGCATTCTTTTCATTTCAAGAATGTATTACTTAATGCCTCACCTCACATTCTTGGTATGCCAAACTATAATTAAGGAAATGCAATGATGACACAAAGAATTATGGGTAACACAGAGAATTATGTGTAACAGTCAGTCAGTCTCATAAAACAGCTGGACAACTTTTTAACTAAATCACATATCCTTATACAGGAAACTTCCTATCTGCACAATGCAAGAACCCTCCAAATGAACACCCAGGGGACCCATGAATAGTCACTCTCTATAGCTTCGTGGAATCCTGAAGTGACCCTTTAAAATGCTCAGCAACTAGCAGCTTCAGCATTAGAGTTTTGAGCCTCCAAAGTTAACTGATTTTGAGAACTTGGAGATAGCCCAAAGAAGAACAGTAAAAATGAAATGTGTGTTGGAAAACAGGCCTGTAAAAGGGAAGGAATGAAAACACTGAAAATCAGCCTTGAGGCCCGGCCTGGCGGCTCACATCCATAATCCTAGCACTTTGGAAGGCTGAGGCAGGAGGATTGCTTGAAACCAGGAGTTCAAGATCAGTCGGGGTAATATAGTGAGACAACCCCTTCCCCTGCCCAGTATCTACAAAAAATAGAAAACTCAGCCAGGCAAGATGGCACACACCAGTAGTCACAGCTGCTTGGGAGGCTGAGGCAGGAGGATGGATTGATCCCAGGGGGTTGAGGGGACAGGGAGCTGTGATGACTGGTTTCTGGGAGTACAAACAAGTACTTAGTCTTGCACAACAGAGCAAGACTTTGCCTCAAAAACAATGCTAAGCAAAACCAACGGAATCAGCCGCATGTGCTGTGGTTAAGAAATGTTGCCTTCATAAGAGAAATTTGAGTCCAACAATCTAAGCTTGAACGATAGGTAACCCAGCTTAGCTCCTTCTCAGGTGAAGGCAAAGGGAAGCATAGCTTTCCCTGAATGGTGTATCTCTCTAACAGGTTCTAGAAAGACAAGATTAGGCCCACATTCTTTTACTAAGCCTGGAGCCTAGTCAAGTGCCTGGGCCATAGTGATGGCCAACAAATGCTTGTTGAATACAAGAATAAGCTAGACTAAACGGTATTCATTTTAATGACTTATTAAATGCTCTTATTGACCCTTGAGCAAAACAACAATGTTTTAGGAACCTCTGAGACACTTACACGTATATGTATGGTAAACTTCTATTTGTCGTTGCAGGAGTTTTAAGTTAAAACACAAAATTTTTAAATGATAATCCCTAATGCTACAGAGGGCATTGGGAAATACACAGACTAGATGGGTTAGACAATGATGACATGTAATTAGCAGTGTCTATTGAGATTCCTGAAAATTACCTGGTAATTTTTTTCCTAAAAATCGGTCATATGAAAATAATTCTAAACAGAGAAAACCCACTTTGCTATATGTTGTACTGTTATTTATATGAATAAAAATCTGGAGGTAGTATAAAGGCCCACAGAGAAGAGATGTGGTATAAATCATTCAACAGTAGCAGAAACAAGATAAAAATCATTCTGATACACATATCAGCTTTGCCCATTTTTAGGATTATTCCCAAGGGAACGGTTAAAGTCCAGAGAACTTGCAAGACTCCCAAAGAACATTACACATCTTCCAAATGCATACTTTGGTGTTTCCTACTTGCTGAGGATTATTATGTTTATAAAAATATAAACAAATTAGAATAGCTTCTACCAGCTCTCTCTTTTTTTCATATAAAGGCAGAAAACTCAATGCCCCTGGCTTTCTTCTTTTTTTTGCGATTTATTTTTTGGCCGGGGCTGGGTTTGAACCCACCACCTCCAGCATATGGGACCAGCGCCCTACTCCTTGAGCCACAGGTGCCGCCAAAATGTTACTAATTTTTTTTTTTTTTTGAGACGGAGCCTCAAGCTATCCCCCTGGGTAGAATGCCATGGCATCACACTCACAGCAACCTCCAACTCCTGGGCTCAAGCGAGTCTCCTGCCTCAGCCTCCCAAGTAGCTGGGACTATAGGCACCCACCACAACACCTGGCCATTTTTTGGTTGCAGCCATCATTGTTGTTTGGCGGGCCCAGGCTGGGGATTCAAACCCACCACCTTAGGTGTATGTGGCTGCTGCCTTAGCCGCTTAAGCCACAGGCACTGAGTCGCCCCTGGCTTTCATAAAGCAAACACC
>CAUYTI010141406.1:0-17496 GCA_963575145.1 Galago senegalensis | reverse complement strand
AATCTTGGTTTTCTCAAAATGTTTCTTTAAAAAAATGTTTTAACACAATAACTAAGAAAATGCCATGAAGGCTATGTTAACCAGTTTGATGAAAACATTTCAAATTGTATATAAAACCAGCACACTGTACCCCATGATTGCGTTAATGTACACAGCTATCTATGATCTAATAAAAAAAATAGAAAAAAAATCACAGGCAATAAAAATGATTAGGTAAATGGGATGAATAATATTTGCTAGCACCACAAAGTGACATATTTTAAAATAACTAACACAAAGAAATGATAAATGCTGGAGTGATGAATTTGATCAATATAAATTGTATGCTTCTATCAAAATGTCACATGTACTCCATAAATATAAGCAATTATTATGTAGCCAAAATAATAAAAAATATTTCTAAATTACATCAATAAAAAAACATTATATAAAACAATTTATATAACCTCAAATCTATAATGTCACTTGTCTTTTATATACTACATGTTTTCTGCATAGAAATCTATAGTAACGTAAGCACAGTAAAGTAGGTCACTGTTCATTTTAAGCAGTGCACTTAAGATGAAGAATGTAAACATGAAAAGATTTCATTCACATAAATTTAGAAACTGAAGTTGGCTTAGGTGATATCACAATCTTCTACTTCTATAGTTTCTGAAGTGTTTTGGAACTTTATAAGCAGATTCACTTTTTCTGTTCCAAAGTGTGAATTTGCCCAGCACGGTGGCTCAAGCCTGTAATCCTAGCACTCTAGGAGGC
Source organism: Galago senegalensis (assembly GCA_963575145.1). Classification (NCBI taxonomy): domain Eukaryota; kingdom Metazoa; phylum Chordata; class Mammalia; order Primates; family Galagidae; genus Galago; species Galago senegalensis. Next base: position 16,737 of record CAUYTI010141406.1, on the reverse strand, counting down.
TCAGGCGGGTACATTGCTTGAGCTCAAGAATTTAAGACTAGCCCCACTAAAAGAAAATCAGCGAGAACATGGAAAGAGAATTAGCTCTAAAGTAGAATTTTTCTCTATTAAAAAAAAATAGAACAAACATAAAAACTTAACCAGGAGTTGTGGCCATACTTGTATTCGCCCATCTTGCTAAACTGAGGGGTGAGGATTGGTTGAGCCTAACAGTGTGAGGTTGCTATGCTCTGTGATGATGCTGGGCCGTGGAACTCAACCACAGGGTGACAGAGTGAGATTCTGTCTCCAAACCAAAAAAAAAAAAAGAACAGAAAAGAAAAGTAAATTTAATTATCATTTAATTATTTAGCCCATGGATTTCCCCCAGTGATGTGATAAACATTAATTTTGAAATTTAGCATAAGCAGTGAACAATTATAAAATTATTTATTGGAAATCCAATTAAAATAATAAAAACATTAATGTATGGATGGCAAATATGTTTGGCCCTATCCTAGATATTTTGGAAAAGAATCATAGTTTAGAGATAGCTTAGAGAGGTTTAATCAGTTAGACATGACAGCATACACTTGATCTTAGCCAAAAGGCCGAGAAGCGATGACATGACAGCATAGCTCACAAAGGATAGCATCTTCTTTGAAACTGCTTGCTTCTAAAATGTTTTTCTTGCTCTCTGCGTGTATTTTCTACAAACAAAGAAGTTCTCTCAAATCCCATTTCATTCCATAATTTCATAAAAGGCCACATAAGTCTTTTTTTAGCAGACTTATGCCATGGCTATAAGTATTTCTGAAGTGATGTTTGAATCTAACAATTTAAGAACTACTTAAACTTCCCCAACACTTGGCAAATTTAAGTAGTTCTTACATCGTATGTAATTCACAAATCACATCTCATTACCACTTGTATTTTAGGTTTTTTTATATTCACAAAGTAACATTCAATTCTCTGAGTATTCTATACTATTTAACTTGAAAAGGCCTGTGTAAGGAAGAAATTCAGTAACCCCTCTAAGTCTCAATAAGTAAGTAGTAGAGGTATTATGATGGCTACCACTCCATTATTTTCTATAGTTCCAGTAATCCCCCTATCAGGTCTATAAAAGCCCTGATGTGTTCCTTCTTTAGTCATAATCCTCCTCATCGAACAGAGCAGTTTGCAACTGCTTAGATTTTCTATCATCTGCCGGGACAAGCATCATTACTGCTAAGAGCTTCATAAGTCATTCTTCATTTTTCTTAATAACAATGCAGGTTCATGATTGCTAAAATTGTCATTCGCTGGGTATCCTCTGGTAATGTAATGAACAAAAGGTGGCTGCTGTCACTTAGCCACTCCATCAGGAATTGTGTTTATTCTATCTGACAACTACAAAGACTTCTAATTCCTGAGAACAATTTCTTTCTGGTTCATTCTAATCACTAAAGGCTTTGCTTCACTTTTAAAACAGAAAAGAAAACTGTGTTTTGAGCAATTTCACCCTTATTCTGAAAATCAGGCCCCGTGTCTTATTGTATCTTGTTAGATTTTAAAATACTCTTTTTCTACTCTGCCTGAAACTTTGGATTTCTAAAAATAATATAATACACAGTACTCCCTCGGACTTTATTTACTATATAGCCTTTGTTATATTACTATAGATAGACTGGATAGATTTAATGTGCTTATTCTGTTAAAATTTCTCTCTGCATATATAATCTTTTGCCAGGATAGTAATAACTTCAAATAATATTATTGCACTTGGATTTGGTACTGATTTAATTATTCAATGATAATGGCTTCCACATGCCAGTTCAACGACAAGCTCTAGAAAAAAGTGTTATCTAACCAGCCTTTTTTGTTTTTAAAGTTAATCTTTACTTTGCTAAAGCTATGAAGTGAGTCTAATGCAGAGCCTGGGTTGAAAAATATTGGTATCGCACATGGGAATAAACTTAAGGCAAACATCTCAACGGTGTAATTTCAGACCATCTTATTGTTTCCATGCAAGAAAGGAATGATAGACTGTTGAAACTAAAAAGAATAGCTAATGGGAGAAAGCACATGTAATAGAGTCTGGCACCAAAAAAACCCTAAAAGGCATAGGACGTGAGCAATAATTGGTCTTTGTCTGTTGAAAGTTACTTGATTATATTATTGTTGCAACTAGTAAGAGGTAAACACATTGTAATTGTGACCTGTTCAGAATCCTGGAACAACATAAAAAAATGACAGCAAAATAAAATAGACTTTCAGATAATGAAAAGCTGGTATAATTCATAAATTCATACTGGCAATTCTCATTTTAACCGCCTATTTGTATTTTAACATTTATATATCTTTTGGGTTATAATATTATTCAGTGTACCTTTCCTATTTGAGAATTTCAGTTGATTAATCAAATTATTTATACTTAAGGTAATTATTTTTGTGATTAGATTTCAGCCTGCAATATTTCTATTTGTTTCCTATTGATCCTTTCTATTTTTCTATCACTATTAGTAGTTTCCTAAACTCATTTGCATTAGTTAAATATGTTTTTTACTATTCAATTTGATTTATTTTATTGGAATTCCAGCTAGCATCCTCTTAATATTTTGACTGCAGGTGTTCTGGAATCATTAGTATGCATACTTACTTTTTAAAGACTATCTAAAGTTAATATTGGTACAATTTCCAATTTAAAATTCACATTTTTATTCATTATATGTTGAACTTCCTACTTCCCACTTGCAAAATTTATTTCACACATGTCTTTCTGTTCCCGTGTTACAGTGTGTATACTCACCGAAAATATTTTAACTGGAAAATACCACAATCCTATTTATGGTAATCCATCCTTTGATTTTTAGTACATACCTTTTACTTCCAAGATTTATATATATCCCAATGCATAATATTATTATTTTTACTTTACATAAATAGCTGTATTCTAAGAATATCAATACCATTCTGAAAAAAATATCTGTTTTCATCTTAATTTATATTCTTGCATCCTGGGGAATATTATTTTGCGTTTCTTGGAGGGTACATACAATGATGATAAATATTTTCCATTTTTCTTAATCAGGTAACATTTTATTTTTCTGTTAAGTTTGAAAACTGTCATGGTTAAAAAATATTTTGCTTTTCTCTTCAGGACTTTAAAAATGTTATTCCGTTGTCTTCGACTCTACACTAGTTCTGATTAAAGTTATTTTCAATTATTTTTTTCCTGTATTTTCTTTCTGGTTGATTTCAATGTTTTCTTCTTGTCTTTCATTTTAGCAGGTTAACTGTGAAGTGTTAGTGGTAGTTTTATTAGTATTTTTTATGTTTGGATTTCGTTAGCTTTTGTATATCTGTATAACTTTTTAAGCAAATTTGGAAGACATATTTCCTCAAATATTTTTCTACCTGATTTTCTAACCTTCTTCCTCATCTATTATTACAATTACAAACACACTAACATGATCGATAATGTTTCACAAATCCCTGAGCATATATGTTCATTTTCCTCCATTGTTTTAAAATATTTTTGAGATTGAAACTATTTATTAATCTTTTTCCAGGGCAGTAACTCTTCAGTCCTCTCTCCTCTTTTGTCATCCTCCATTTGAGTTTTAAGTACTTTCAGTTACAATTTTATTTCAGCGATCTTTAATTTCCACTTGATATTTAGAGTTTCTTGTTGAGATTTCTCTCTGCAAACACACCAGCTTTTGGTGTTTTAGGACTTTGGATAAGAGCTAATTTTACTAGAGTTATCGGATATCTTATTTTGGTTTCAGTTCGCATTTTTTCTGATCATTAGCAATGCTGAATATTTTTAATAGGTTTATTGGCCATTAGTCTATCTTCTTTTGAAAAGTTTCTATTCATGTATTTTGCCCACTTTTTAATGGGGTTGTGTGATGTCTTCTTGCTTATTTGCCTGAGTTCTTTGTAGATTCTGGTTATCAGCCCTTTACCAGATGTATAGCATACAAATATTTTCTCCCAATCTGCAGGTTGTCTTATCATTTCTAAACAGAGGCTTTTTAATTTACTCAGATCCCATTTATTTATTGATGTTGTGGAGGTGATTATCTTTGTGGTCTTCTCACAAATTCTATGCCTGGCCAACATCTAGAAGCTTTTGTGCAACCTCTTCTTCTAGAATAGTTACAGTTTCATGCAGTAGGTTAACGTTTGTTATCCAGTGTGTATTAATTTTTTGTGAATGGTGAAAGGTGTGCATCCTCTTTCAGGCTTCTATGTGGAGCTATACAATTTTCCAGGCACTATTTACTGAATAGCGTTGGACAATTAAGTTGGTGAAATAATCCCAGGAACAGTGCTCTATAACTCATTGCTGAGAATCACTCCAGTTACCGCTGAAGTCCTCCCCTTGGAAAACTATGTATGCTTCAATGCCAGAACCTAGTTCACCATTCAGAGCAATTTGCAACTCCTTGTGGAATGGCTATCAGAGCTGTTTTGGCACAAGGTCTGACACTTCAGTTCACAAATTCATCCTAGAAAAAGTGCTTGGAAGGGTGAACTAGGCACTGGCATCAGTGCATAACTTCCCATGGGAAGTGCTTGGAAGGTGACTGGAGTGACATTCAGCAAGAAAGTATGTAACACTTCTTCTAGGATGCATTTGTGGACTTAATTTTCTGACCAAGAATGCATATTTCATGTATGTGTTGATAAACACATTTGTTTATGTGTGATAAACATAATGTATGATGTGCACATACATTACACATATATAAATTTATGTGTATAAGTAGTTAAAAATAACACTAACTTTTTATATATATGAGAAAAGAATTTAGAATGTGAAAATACATCCTGTATCACAGGAACTTGTAAAGTGAAATATATACTAAAAATTGTATCAAATATTTGCTTAACATAAATTATCTTCAGCGCAAATTCAGATTCAGTTCTTCACTAAGAAATCACTAGGTAAGAGATAAATGGACTAAACGACTTCCTGAGCAATGAATAAATGAGACTGATCTGCTTTTCACACCATCCATCCATCCATAAAAATGATCACACATCAAATATTGATTATGTCACTTCATGAGAGAGAAGCTTGAAAACTTTCAGAACCTACATAGTATATGTTGAAATTAGTAAATGAGACATAAAACAAGAAAAGAAAATGTGATCAAATGAATTCCTTTCAGGTGGTATATACAATTTCAGAAGCACATTAATCATTAGTATAAGTTTTTTTTTTTTTATAATCCACAATAGTATTTTTCAAAATATATTTGTTCTCTTTTTTTTTTTTTTTTTTGCAGTTTTTGGCCAGAGCTGGGTTTGAAACTGCCACCTCCAGCACATGGGGCCAGCACTCTACTCCTTTGAGCCACAAGCACCGCCCTTCAATGATTCTCCATTTCAATTATTCAAGGTTGTGGTGTAATGAAAAGTAAATAAATACAATAACCATTATTGATAAAAACATAAACATTGTAGTTTATCTTTTTCATAAGTTAAGCAAATGTTTTTTGTATTTCACTCTTAAGTAAAATAGAAAGCTGTTTGTTTAAATTATTATTCCCAAAATAAAAACTGACTCCTGTTTAGATAACTTCTTGGGAATCTTAGAAATTCCCTGTTTACTTTTGCTTGAAAATATTACCACAGAAACCCCTAAATAAGTATAGGTATATATGTAAACAAAGTAAAGAAGTATAAAGTACATAAATAGTATAGGTATGTATGTCTAAAATAAGTATAGGTATATATGATATATTTTAAAATTTTTTTCTTTTAAAATGTTTGCCTCTTTTTATGATTTTCATAAACTCAGGATTTTTATTGACCTTTATGTTTTCTGTTCATATGCAATGTCTTTAAACTTATTCATATGTACCACATTTTAAATATATATCAGAAAGAATTTGGTTAATTTAAATGTTGTATGTAAAACACATTGTCCAATTCAATGACTTTTAAATCAGTAATTTATATTACTTCCAGAACATTACATCCTAACACCACCTGGGAAGTAAAATTTTCTGGAGGGTTGGCTTTCATTTCACTCTAAATGTCTGATTGATGAAATTAAGCATGTAAGCGTTTAAGAATGTGAATTAGGAAGTTTATGAATAGGATAAACTTTTTTTTTACTCTGTCCCTTCAGATTTGTTGCAAGATAAAGCATAAGATCTAAAATAAAACATTTAAAGCTTCTGAATTTTAGGCTTAAAATACAACTGCATCACAAAGATTGATATAAATACACATATATACACATAATCTATATTATATAATATAATATTTATACACATATACTATATTATGTATAATATATTTAAATTTAGAAATAGAAGAAACCTGAAAATTTCATCTAGTTTTCCTAAGAAAGTTATCTTATTTAGCTTCAAAAGAAACTGAGATTTGTAATGATTAAGATTCTTGACCAATGTGAAAGGATAGATAACGACAATTTTATTAGTACTCATCGTTTCTGACTGTGTACCCACGTACTTTCTCCATAAAAGACAGCCAGTAAGTTTTATACAGAGATCCCTTTTTCACTACAGGCTGAAATTAAAATCAACACATTTAGCCTGTATTTGAGAAATTATGATGAATTCTTAGTCTTAGAATTCTTTGTTTGAAAGAGAGGAATCAAATAGTTTAAGATAGATAAAAGAATTATCTGAGATTTCAATAGCATTGGAAAGAGAGAAAAGAAAGGAACATACGCAAGGTCATCTGGGTTTTACCTTATGCTACCTCTAGGGGGGGGCTGTGTTTTAACAGTTCTGTGTTTCGGGTTGAAGTACATAATCCGTTTTGAGTTGATTTTTGTGTGTAAATTCATTGTGTGTGTGTATGTCCAGTATTTCCAGCACTATTTTTAAAGAAGACTACTTTTTTCTCTCTTACGCTGCCTTATCATCTTTGTAAATGGTCAGCTGACTGTATTTATGTGGGTACATTTCCCGGCTCTCTATTCTGTTCCATTAACTTATTCATCTATTCTTTTATCAATATCCCTTGATGGTTATACATTTACAGTTAAACATTAAATCATTTACTCTCAGATCTTTGACTTTGTTCTTCTGTAATGTGTCAGTTTGTTGGGGTCATGGGCTTTCCATGTAAATTTTAGAATTACTTTGTCAATATCCACAAAATAACTTTATAAGATTCGATTGAGACTGCATTGCATTTATACATCCTGGGGAAAATTGATATCTTGGCAACATTGAATGGTCTTAATCAGAAACATTGAATAATAGCTCTCCATTTTAATTTAATTCTTTGATTTATTACATGGGAGTTTTCTAGTTTCTTCACAGAGAATTTGTATATATTCTGTTAGACATTTTAGTATTTCAGTTGGAGGGATGCTACTATAAATAATATTGTGCTTTTAATTTAAAATTTCACTTATTCCTTTCTGGCACATGGCAAATGTACATGTATTTTCTTTTGTATATTAGTCTTGTATCCTGAGACTTCGCCTTTATCACTAGTTCCAGGAAGCTTTTAGTCAATTATTTCGTTTGTTCTAAATAGCTGCTCATGTTCCTCTGTGAACAAAGACATTTTTATCTTTTGTATCTCAATTATTATATCTTTATTTATTATTGCATTAGCTAAGACCTTCACTATATTGGGAAAAGGAAGTAGTGGAGGGCATCATTGCCTTGTTCCTAGTGGGAAAGATTCTAGTTTCTCACTGTTAAGTATGTTGTTAGTTGTAGGTTTCCTTAGCAAGAAGAGAAAATGTCAATTTTTAGCTTTCCGAGAGGTTTGTTTTTACTTTTAAATGGGTATGATATTTTTTAAATGCTTTTTCTGCATCTATTGATAGGGTCATGTGATTTTTCTTCTGTAGTTTGCTGATGTGTTGAAATACACAAATTATGCATTCAATGCTGTACCAATTTTTCATACCTGTGATATTTCCACTCAGTTGTGGTATTTCTTTCTTTCTGTGGATTATAGGATTTGGTTTGATAAGGTTTTATTGAGATTTTTATATCAATGAGCATGAGAAATATTCATTTGTGGTTATCTTTTCTTGTAATGTTTTTACATGTTTTTGCTGTTGTTAATCTTGACTTTAGAAAATTAGTTATGGAGTAGTTTTCTGCCTCTATTTTCTGGAAGAGATACAGATCCTGGCATAATTTCTTACTTTAATGTTGGGAGAGTTTGCAACAGAACCCACCTTGTTCTGTTGCTTTTTGTTTTTATAAAGTTATTAATTACTGATTCAATCCTCTTAATAGATATAAGCCTATTAGAATTATTTGTTTCTTTTCATCTGAGTCTTGTAAATTGGGCCTTGAAAGGAATAAGTACATTTCATCTAAGATGTAAAATTTAATTATTCATTGAAAGTATAATTATGTCATTTCCTTCACTTTTAATATTAGTAATTTTTGTATTTTTTAAAAAATTGAGTTACCCTTGCTAAAGGAGTGTTGATTTTATTAATTTTTTAAAACAGCCATCTTTTGCTTTTATTGACTTTCTCTCTTGATTTCCTATTTTCAATGTCATTGATTTTTCTCTAATTCTTATGATTTCTATTACTGTGCTTTCTTTAGAATTAATTTTTTGCTTCTTTTTGTTCTACTTTTAAGGTAAAATTTTAGACAATTAATTTTAAGATTTTCTTCTTTTCTAATTTTTGAGTTCAATGCTATACATTTCCCTCTAAATGCTGCTTTCTCTGTGTTCCACACTTTTTATTATTTGCTTTTTATTATTTGGTTATTATTTGCTTATTTATATTTTCCTTTAGTTCAAATATTTTACATTATCTTGAAATAATGCTCTTAGCCCCATGTGTTATTTAGGAGTTTATTGTTTATTCTCCACTTCATTCAGCATTTGCGTCTATCTTTCTGTTACCAATTTCTAGTTTAATTCCATGTCAGCCTAAAACAGACATTGAAGAATTTCATTACTATTAAACTTAAAAAGGTGTGTTTGATGGTCCAGAATGTGTCCCATCTTGCTAAATATTGCATATGAGTTTAAAAATAAAGCGTACTCTGCAATTATTGGATGAGATATTTTGTAGGTATGAATTAAATCTAGGTGACTGATGGTGCTGTTGAGTTCAATTATGCTCTTACTGATTTTTTGACCACTGGATCTGTCCATTCATTATGGAGCAGTGTTGAGGCCCCCACCCCCATTCACCTGTTTCTTCTTGCTATTTTATCAATTTTTGACTCATTGATTTTGAAAGTCTGTCACTAAACACACACACATTAAGGATGACTGTGTCTTTTCATAAAATTTACCCTTTAATTATTATTCCCAACCTTATCTCTGATAACTTTCATTGCTCTGAAGCCTGCTCTGTTTGAAATCTACATAGTTACTCCAAAGTTCTTTTAGTTATTGTTAGCATAGTCTACCTGTATCCATTTACTTTGAAACTATATGGGTTTTTACTGTTATAGTAGGTTTTATTGTCCAAAGAGCTTACAGTTAAGCCTTGTGCTTTGGTAGACATTGATGATCTCTACCTGTTAATTTGCACATTTAGGTCATTGACATTTAAAGTGGTTATTTATTCAAATTAATAGGTATCATCTGCCACTGTTCTTTGTTCTTATATTTTCTTCTATTCTTTTTCTGCTTCTTATAATTTTAATTTAACATTTTAGGTGATGGTTCTATTTTCCCTTTTTTCTTAGCATATCGGTTTTACTCCTTTCAAACAAAATTAGCAGTTTCCCCAGAATTTGCAAATATACATTTACAATGAATGCAAGTCTATTTCACATTACACAACACTTCTTCATGAGTAATACAAGTATCATACCATAACAAAATTATCCTAAGTCCTCTTTTTACTTATAACTATTCATACTATATTCATATTTATATACATAATTAGATACACTGTTGCTCTTTTTTTTTTGTTTTTTTATTTAATTGATTGGGATTTATTGAGTGTACAATTTACAATCGCCAAAACGTAGAAATAGCCAAAATGCCCACCAACCCTGGAATAGATTTACAAGTTATTATATATGTATACGGTGGAATACTATTCAGCCACTAAAAAGATAGAGCCTTGAGATCTTTTCTATTAACCTGAATGGAGGTGGAACACATTCTTCTTAATAAAGCATCACAAGTATGAGAATGCAAGAATCCAACGTACTCTATTCTAATATGAAGGCAGTAGATGAGCTAATACAAGGATTGGAGTAGGAGAATGAGCAAGTGGGGAGAGGGGAGGAGGAGGGCGATAAGGGGTCACAGTGTATGGCACAACTCTTAGGAGCAGGACACAGTTAAAGGAGGGACTTCATCTGACAAATGCAATCAGTATAACTGAGTTCTCTGTCCCCTCCCGCAATAACTGAAAACTCCAGAAAGGCTTCCTCCCATCCCAGACCACTGTGGGCAGACAACAAATCCCAGCTGGTCTCAGTCACTTTCCTAATTCATCAGATTTGCACACCTCTGGATCATCCTCCCTGAGCTACAACTCTGGATAAGGTCCTCGTGTCAGGTATGGCCGGGTTCTCTTGTCAGGCGTTTCAGGAGCGTTCAACTGAATGATCCTTCTGGTCTGCTATCTCGCTTGACCTCCATTACTTCCCAGCAAACCTGAAGATAAGGAAGGATCTAGGCAGCCTCTTAGTGACTGTCACTCCCAGACTTGAAACAACTGACTCCACTGGGAAAAATATAAGACAAGCTGCATCTGTTTTCTCCAAAGGAGGTGTTCCTCTGTTGCTTTTTTGAAAAATCTTATCTGCTAGACCAGTTTAGAATAAGAAATACAATAAGAAAAATTAGCCAGGTGTTGTGGCAGGTGCCTGTAGTCCCAGCTACTTGGGAGGCTGAGGCAAGAGAATCACTTAAACCTAGGAGTTTGCGGTTGCTGTGAGCTGTGACACCACAGCACTCTACCCAGGGCAACACAGTGAGACTCCGTCTCAAAAACAAAAATAAACAAAAAAAAAAAAAAGAATAAGAAAAATAAAGTTTTTACCTTTACTCATTCTTCTGCAATGATTTTCATTTCCTTATGAAAATATTTGTTTCTCACTTATTCTTTTTTTCTCTGTGAACTGTTTCTTTTAATATTTCCCTCATGACAGGCTGATAGGTACCATAGTCCCTCAAGTTTTGTTTATCTGTGATGGCTTTAATTTGTCCTTTACTTTTGAAAGACAATTTGCAGGACATAAGGTTCTAGGTTGTTGTTTCACTTTTCTTCTTCCTTTTTTCTCTCCACAGTCTCAATAGTTCACTCTACTCTCTTTTTGCTTGTATTTTTTTTTCCTAAAGAGACATGAGATGTAATTATTATCATTGGTCCTCTATAGGGACGGTGTTTGTTGTTGTCTGTTTGTTTGTTTGGCATTTATCTCAATTGTAAATCATATAAGCTTCATAGAAGTGCTGTTTTGTGTCTGACATCAGTCTACCAAATTCTTAGTCGTGTATTCTACAAACAGTATATCTTCTGTTCCTTTCTCTCTTTTTGATTCTTATAGAGGTATGCCGTGTTTTGTAGTGGCCCCACAGTTTTTGGACGTTTTTTTATTTGACATTTTATTTATTTATTTTTTCTCTTTGTTTTTCTGTTTTGGTAGTATTCATTAAGGTGTCCTCACCTTCAGAGATTCTGTCCCAAACTGAGTCATTTACTAACAAGCTCATCACAGGCATTGTTCACCAGTTACAGTCTTCACGATCTCTGGTGTATCTTTCTGATCCTTTCTTAGAATTTTCTCATCTCTACCTATGTTGTCTTATGGTTCTTGGATGCTGTCTACTTTATCTGTCAGAGCTCTTGTTGTAAAGTCAGGTCTGGTAATTACAACCACCCCATCATGTTTTGGGCTGCTTCTTCATAATGCGATTTTTTGCCATTTAGTATTTTTGGTGATTTTTTTTTCTTGATGAGAGAGCAAGATAAACTGGATAAAAAAACTTTGGTAGATTAGGTCTTCAGTAATGTGGAAAGGTGTAGGGATGGAGAAATCTATATCCTATAATGAGCTCTCAGTGTTTTAGAAGCCCATTTGTCTGAACTGTGAATTTCACAAATGGTTCTCAATGTCCTTCTCCCAACACTCCTTAGGTGACACAGAAAGCCCAGTTAGGCCAGTGTGGGCTGAACAGAGGTATTTTCCAGGGGTATTTTCCATCCTCTACTCCATCAGCTACAAGAGCCAGAATTATTATTGTTATTTCCAATCTCCCAAATAGATTAAGCTCTTAAATAAAAAAATCCAGTAGTTTAAGCTCTGTTAAAATAATTTTTCTTGAGCGCACAACTTGTTAGCAATAACAATAAAATTTTCTGGTATATATTTTTAAAATAGATATTTCCCCTACTTGCCTCTTTAAAGAACATGAGGAGTTTTCTCCAATACTCACTTTAAGGATATGTGAGAAATTGACTGAGGTCCTAGAAGTGACATCACAGAAGTGTGGGCATGTCCTAGACTGCGTTCACCTGCGGTTTAACTAGCCATGCAACCAAACTGAACTCTAGATATGTATGAATTAAAATTTAGATTTTTCTACCCCACATTGGTTCCTACAGTGGAACCTACATTGGTTCTTACATAGGTTTTGGATTATAGGTTTTTTCTCTAATAAGTTGTGATTTTCTTCATGTGCCTGTCTCTCCAATTTTGAGGGTAACAGTTTGCCCTGTGACTTCTCTTCACAGGCACATTTAATAAGAATTGTAGGCTTACTTCCTGTTAGAAAAGAGTAATGACTTCCAAGCTTGTCGTATGCCAGACCAGAAATGGTAAATCCAAGTTGTATACTTTGAATCATGTACATTGCACGAATTAAGTTCCCTCTCCCCATCCCCATATTCTAATCCATTACTGAGTTAGCAGTTATATTCAGGCAGAAGTACTGATCATCCAATTAACTGTATGTAATGTTTTTTTGTGAGAAAGAATCTCACTCTGTCATCCTGACTAGATCCAAAATTTGTAAATGTACTTTTACTGGTAAAATAAAAATTTGAACAGTAACTCTCAATAAATATATGTTTATTAATGTTGTTGAAAAATTATAGATGTATTGCCATACAAATATATATTTTTACATTATAATTCATTAATAAAATAGACATAGATATATGAAATCATACGAGTGTTTCTACAGACACCTACACACATGCACACAGGTAAGTAAATTTCTAACACATGATGCTTTCCTCACAATCACAGTGAATTATCCTGTAAGTCTCCTATGCTGCATTCCTACAATTTTGTGAATGTAGAATAGAGAACTATTTTAACAGTTTCGAGCTAATAGTCTTCTTGCATATAGCCTGGATGTCGCAAACAAAAAATTAAATATGCTGGTATATAAACGTTAAATAAACTGTCATCCTTTAAAAATGCATTCCATTCCCTGTGAAAATTTTACATGTTATTAGAATTCAAAGATATAAATATTAAAATAATCCCAAACACTTTGGAAAGAAGTGCTTTATGTAATTTTTCTCTCAAATAGGAAAAGTCCTAGATATAAAATTTCCCTCTCCAGAGACTTTTTTCTCTTTAGTAACATAATAAATTCCCAAGTTTCTACAAACTCCCTTTGTCATTACTTTTTGCCTTTTTTTTGAAACAGAGTCTCACTCTTTTGCCCTGGACAGAGTGCCCGAGTGTCTTAACCTCAAAATCTTGGGCTCAAGGGATCCTCTTACTTCAGCCTGCCTAGTTGTTGGGGCCACAGGTGCCCATCACCATGTCCAGCTAATGTTTGAGTAGAGACAGAATCTCACTCTTACTCTAGCTGTTTTGGTACTCTTGAGCTCAGGAGATCATCCTCCTCAGCCTCCCAGTGTGCTTGCTAAGTTTACAGGTGTGAACCACTGTACCCTGCCATGTCATTACTTGTTTCTAGATTATTCTGGCCCTAGGATTAATAGGAGGGATATTTCAAGAACCTAGATTATATAGCTCACCACAAAAATTATTGTGAAAATTATATATGTGTGTCCATTTGTATGATATGCACACACACATATATAAAATCACTATAAACACATCGGTACTACTTATTGTGAAGATCTAGCTGTTTTTCTGAAGTTATTCAGATCTCAAGATACATAAAATAGAATACAATGAGATCCATACATTTTTTTTCCTCTGTGACAAAGTAGTTATTTTTTTAATTTTCTAACAATAGTCCAATTAATATTTAGACATTTAAAATGTATTATTATTAGTATATGAAAATGTAGAATTTTCTTTACAAAAGTGCTATATGATAGCAAAAATTATTCTTGAAATGTGCACATAATTTGTATAAATATGTGTGCTAGTTTTAAAAATAACACCAGTATGAAGCTTTGACAGACTGCCAACGGAAAACTACACTTCAACTGAAAATGATTTACCTCTGAGGACATAGAGTGAGTGCGCTAGAACAAGTGAGAAGAAGCGTAATGATAATTGATAAGAATGTGAGAAAAACATCAAGTAGAGTTACTCCTGTCCTTGCTGAAACGTAGGATGCCAGGGATGTAGATTTTGGGTAGGAAATGAGTTAACACTAAGTGTTCTGGTTGTTAAAACTTTGCACAAGTAATATATTAGCAGATGATCTACTTCTGGGAGTCAAGTATGTCAGAAAAAAAAAAGAGAAAAATCAGTAAGTTCTCCATCAAGAGAGTACTCAAACTTGTTTCAAAAAACATGCCTGAATAGAGGGACTTGACTAACAAAGTTTTTTATTATCCAAACATCATAATTAAGAATTTTGACCATAGATACTTTTTATTTGAGGTAGATATTTTAGAATCATTTTGATGTTAGAGCTACTTGCCCTTTCTTGGTCTCATAGCAGGTTGTATCTTAATTTAGTGTAATTTTGTAGGGATATATATCCTTGCCTCACTCATGTTATTTTCTATGAATAAAATTATTCCTTTTAGGGCCAGGTTCATGCTTGCAAGATGATTGATGTGTGTGTGTTTGGTACTGGCACATGGTCTGTAATAAACAGCCTCATATATATGCTTACGTCAAGGAATAAATGAATGGATAGATAAACATTTTGTACCACTCTAAAAGGCAACTTTTAAAATTTTAAATATTTTGAAAAATACAGATCTTTACAGTAACATCCAGATGACCC
Source organism: Galago senegalensis (assembly GCA_963575145.1). Lineage (NCBI taxonomy): Eukaryota > Metazoa > Chordata > Mammalia > Primates > Galagidae > Galago > Galago senegalensis. The sequence continues at coordinate 1,650 of CAUYTI010141406.1, read as the reverse complement.
GGACATTACCAACACAATTTGCAAGAAACAAAGTAAAAACAGGAAGCTGTAGCTGATGGGAGCTATCAATAAACACAGACGAATGAGAAATGCTAGCCATCCCACTGCACCTTAGTACGGGCCAGAAATATTTCTTCAAATGACAAATCATATGGCAGAAGCTTTGCCATGTTTAGGGTGAAGGATGGGTGAATTTGGTAAGGAATAGGGCACTTGTTGTGTTATTAGAACAGAAATATCATAGTTCCCTTTCACAAATCTAGAATGATTCAGTTTTCTCCATTTGAAAAAGCGATTGTCTTTTTATAAATAGATACCCTGTATGAAATAGATATGAAAGTTTCTCATAATAGTTTCACATAAATTTTAAAAAATAAAAGAATATATCACCTCAATAGTCTGCCTATCGAAGCTTTCACACTAATAAGACGTTTCCAGAGGCACAGCTGGGAGCACAATTTCCTGACAGGTTCTTTCTGGGATGGACTATCCTCAGGAGTTTGGTATCTCAGTTCTCTGATTGCCATGAGAATTAGTAAAAGAAGAGAGTTTCTAACTAGCACACGAAGTTGCACCAATGTCTGTGTCTGTGAGGTGTCCTCCATTGGGACTGAGAGCTAAGGGAGCTCACCTACTTTTGTGTATGGAGCATATTCATGATTACGCATATAAGATATTATTAACAATTAAAAATCTTCAAAATTTTATACTGTTTTTCTACATAATTTTCTATCTTAGCTATACGTTAATAAAAACCATGAACTGTTCATAACATGCAAATTCAGCATTTACAAAAAAATCAAATCCCAAGATGAAAATGATTAAGGCCTATATTGTCAACCTGGAAATTAATGTTAAGAACTCTATTTTTTAGAAAACCATGTAACTTTTTTGGATTACACATATAGTAAGTATAAAGGTATAATACATAGAATTAATGATGAGGAAGAGCATTTGTTTTCTGTTATAGACATTATCTTATCTTCCATAGCAAGAATAAATCAAAGGACATTAATACAGTGCCATAGCTAAATTTAGCTCAGGTTAGGTATAAGGTAAGAAAAAAATTTAATATGAGAGAATTTAATTTGTTTTTATTAAGTCATATATACATAGATCATGAATACATTTGTGTCTTTGTGTGATTCAATGTGTTGATTATTTGTACAAATTGGAGTGCTTACATCCTACTAATTAATATAGCTTTCACTTCATTTATTTAATCACAGTATTAAAACATTTGTGTTCAATATTTGATAGATTTGACTCCAATATACTGAGTATTACTATAAAACCAATTTATAATCACTCACACTTTCATATGAGAGATGAATCACAACTATAGCCCAGGATGAAGGAGGGAAAGGCAGGGGAATGGAAAGGGACGGGGGTGGTTTGATAGAGGGAGGGTTAATGGTGGGACCACACCTACGGAGAGAATTTGATTCCTGGCTCAGCGCCTATAGCTCAACCGGCTAAGGCGCCAGCCATGTACACCTAAGGTGGCGTGTTCGAATCCCCAGCCCGGACCCTCCAAACAACAATGACCGCTGAAACCAAAAAATGGCCGGGCGTTGTGGCGGGCACCTGTGGTCCCAGCTACTTGGGAGGCAGAGGCAGGAGACTCGCTAGAGCCCAGGAGTTGGAGGT
>CAUYTI010141405.1:0-10203 GCA_963575145.1 Galago senegalensis | reverse complement strand
CTCCTGCCTCAGCCTCCCAAGTAGCTGGGACTACAGGCGCCCGTCACAACGCCTGGCCATTTTTTGGTTGCAGCCATCATTGTTGTTTGGCGGGCCTGGACTGGGGATTCGAACCCGCCACCTTAGGTGTATGTGGCTGGCACCTTAGCTGCTTAAGCCACAGGCGCCAAGCCAGTTCTCTTACTTTTAATGCAACCTCTCACCCCTCTTTCAGAGGTACAGATGTCTTTTATTCCTGAGCCTTCCTGGTGTTCTGTGGCTCCACTACTCCCTCTTAGGGAATATGGCCTTAGGCTTATTTATCAAAAAAGCCCTTTCCATATTTATTAATAATTTCTATTAGAAATTTAAATAGAGGCTCAGCGCCTGTGGCTCAAGCGGTTAAGGCGCCAGCCACATACACCAGAGCTGGCAGGTTCAAATCCATCCCAGCCCGCCAAACAACGATGACTGCAACCAAAAAATAACCAGGCATTGTGGCAGGTGCCTGTGGTCCCAGCTACTTGGGAGGCAGAGGCAGGAGAATCGCTTGAGCCTGGGAGTTGGAGGTTGCTGTGAGCCATGATGCCACGGTACTCTACCCAGGGCGACAGCTTAAGGCTTTGTCTCAAAAAAAAAAAGAAAGAAAGAAAGAAATTTAAGTGGAAGTGCTCTCTGGGACTGAGAGCTAAGAATTAGAACCTGGACTTTTCTTTATTGGTTCTTGTTAGATTTACCTTGTCTCTTTTTTAAAAACAAAAACAATTATAGATTAGATGAAGTTGTGGTCCTTTATGGTTTTCTTCTTGGTCTAATTACTCTTTCTCTCTCCCAAAGGGCGGCCACTAACATTTATTTGGTATCTCTCACTCTGTACGTGCTCTTATACTTTTACTAGGTGTTTGTGCATCCATATAATCAGATTTGTTAAAACTATATATAAATGGTCATGATCTATATATCCTTCAGTAAGTTTACTACTATTAATATGTTTTTGAGATTTATCCAAAATCTCAAATGATATTTCATCAAAAAATGCGTCACAAGTAATCCATTCTTCTATTGATAGACATTGAGATTATTTCCAGTTTTTTTGCTACAAAGTCACAGGCTGCTGTGAACATTCTTGTACAGAGAAATTCTTTTAAGGTAGGAAGGTAACTGTGGGGTCCTGGAAAATGAATATTTCATAATCAGGATAGAGCTGATGATAAAGTAGTGGCGAATTAGCCCCCAAATCTCAGTGGTCCAACTTGTAAATGTTTGTCACTTGTATAGTCTGTTGTGAATGGGATGACTCTAGACCTGTGGGACTCTGGGAGGTGATTTGGTGGTGCAGGCTTCTGGCTCCACCAGCTTAGCCAGAGGCCTTGGTGATGTTGCAGCGGGGAGAGGACAGTGAAGGGAGAGCTCAGAGCTCTCCTGGGCTGTGGCTCAGAAGCGACCATGTCATTTCCCTTACAGCCCCACCCAATTTCAAGCATAAATAGCCTCCTGTGTACTTAGGAAGGAGAAGAAAACTAGGTAGTGGTCAATTGTAGTAGAATGCTCTGTAAGTTTCTTCAGCTGTACTAGATATTACCTAGGAGTCAAATTTTATAGCTTACATATTAATTAATCTGAATTATTCCCAAGCCAAGAATATAGTCAGCAGGCTGCTTGGGAAAAAAAGCGGTGATAACTTTCTCTTATATTCTGATGAGATTTTGAGCAATTAATCCTATTTAGCTTGACTAGGTAACTTTTAAAGTCTCTTTCAACTTAGATTTTATATGTATTAACAGATTTTTTTCGGTATTCACTGCATGTTAAGTGGTTCCTAAACTCAGCCGATAACAAGGTCATTCAGAGAGCTTTAAAATTTAATACAGATTACCAAGTTACTTCCATTCTGGGTCAACTTAATCATTATTCTGGGGGTTGTCTGGGACTCTACCTTTTGAAAAAGTTCCCTAGTACATCTGATCAGTTTATGGAACCACTGCATTAAAAAATATAAATGGTTTTATCTATGTGGGCAGCAGACTAAAAATTTAGTATTAAGTATTAAAAAATGCATATAGAGAATAAATAAAAGGTAAACATACCAGCAGCAATTCTTGACTCCTGCAAATGATTCTTAATTATCCATCCGTTCAGCAAATATTTATTGAGGACCTTCAAGCTACTGTGCAAGGTGCAACAGTATCCACGTGGTACTTTGCTTATTTGCAAATAGGTTTGAGCACAAATAAGGAAGTCAGTTTTATATAGTTGCAGCAGGCAGTACTACCTTCAGATAAAGTCCTGAAGGCGAATGCTGTTTATAGAATTTTCTGAGAGGCTCACCAGAATATTTCCTATTGTGTATAGCCTGCAAAATAATACATTAATACAAATTAAATTCTGATTACTTTGACTGTGTGTGGATTCTGGGGTTTGCACATGTCAGTACTTGTGGATCCTGAACCACTGGGGATCATACTTTTCCTCTGAAAAACTATTTTCCTCAAGATTGGATGTTCTGAATCATTATCTTTAGCTTTTTCCGACGTCAAAAAGCAACCTTCAATACTAATATGAAGCCAGTAGACAATCTAATCCACATAGGAGAAAAACTCATTTCAATTCGAGTTAGAGGAGAATCAAGGTGGGGGGAGAAGGGAGGGAGGTTTGGGGGCTCCCACTGAATGGGCACAGTGTAGGAGGATATGGCACGCCTTTTGGGTGCAAGACATAACTACAGGAGGGACTCCAACTAACAACTTCAAATATTGTGACTTGGTTGTTCGTATCCTTACATTAACCTGAAATTTTAAAAAACCTTACATTTTTATGTAAATGTGGTATTTTTCTACTTCTAACAATGACATCCTTAATCTCCATTGTGTGGACACTTTTAAGGAATCTACAGTTCTCCTGAATGTTCTGAAATCAGATGTTTTCATTTACAGAAGCACCCTGCACACTGAGGGAAGCTTTATTAAAACTTTCCACTGTGCTCACTTGGACGGTGTAGCTAGAAATTAGAAGAATTTAGTGGTATCATCCAGCACTTCAAAATTGTTTTATTTTGTACCCGATCCAGATAAGTGTCTTCTAGAGAGGTCTGAAATAGTTTTACTTGAAAGCATAGCTTCATGGAGCTTAAATATTCTTCGGATATATGCCTATGATACTGTTTGGGTTCTAAAAGAATACTGGGAATATTAAGGATTTCTTTCAAGTTCCTGAGAATTTCTAGATTGGTGTTAGTGGTTTCTGACCAGTTTCCAGATTGTGCCATTGTGTCCAAAAGAACTACCTACTGGTTGTGAAACTCTGAGAAATAATTTAAATCACACATTCAGCCTTTATGTATAAAGCAACTTTCTAACAAGACATCTTAACTGTATGACCTGTCTTGTCTTTACTGGCAGGGTAAGCAAGGCTTTTGTGAAGGGAAACCAAAGGGTGTGAAAGTGAAGTGAAACCAGGGGCTGACTAGGAAGTAGCCTGTGGGGGCTGGGGCAGAGCTGGCAGAGGGTGGTAGGGCTGGAGCCTCCTGAACAAGGGCAGGCCACCTCAGGACTTTATCCTTAATTGAAGAGTTTAAAAAGTCACCGCCTGCTGGGTTGAAATAGGGAGTGAGAGGAAGGGTGAAGAGGAGGCCAACTTCAGGCTTGCTTTCTTCTTAGGCCAGGTGAGAAAGCATGGTCATGGAGACAGAAGTTTGCAGACACTTAAGGTATCTCATGTTTTACCATTACTGAATGCCCAGAAATGAAATTGGAACCCAGTAGAAATTTGGGGCAGGCATTAAAACTACGTATGAGATAAAGTCCTGTTTATTTTAATGTTTCACTGTTGGCACAGAGTACAGATCTGTTCACATCCTCCCAATTTGAGATTCAAGTGTTATTGATGTTCGTTGAGACCCACAGTGTTTCAGGCCCTTGGCTCACCTCTTCTGTATACGTCATTTCATTTAACCATTTCACAGCAGCCTTTGAGGTATGAACACCATTAGCCTATTTAATAGATCAGAACACACGATCAGTGAGGTTGAATGGCATGCCCAAGATCACACAGCTATAAAATGGTGACTACTTTGGGACCACAGTCTGGGCCCCTGGCTCCACCCAGCTTTCTTTCATTGCACCTGTCTTCTAAGTCACTGGCACACTAAGAAATTGTTATTACAGAAACACGCAGCAATTGGAGTGTTGTTTGAACCTTGTAGTTAGTTTTAGAATTAAGGCAGAACATGTTTGGTTAAAAAAATGTTAAACCAATTTTTAATTGGTTGGTTGGTTAAAGACTAGAAGGGAGGCAGTAGAATATGATAGTAGGGAAACCTGGATTAAAAATCTGGAGACTGGGCGGCACCTGTGGCTCAGTGGGTAGGGCGCCAGCCCCATATACCAAGGGTGGTGGGTTCAAACCCGGCCCCAGCCAAATTGCAGTAAAAAAATAGCTGGGTGTTGTGGCGGGCACCTGTAGAAAAAAATAATAATAAAATAAAAAAATAAAAATCTGGAGACTGCAGTTTGCTGTTCTGTAAAATGATGGTAATAAAGCCTGTCTAAATTATCTCAGGATATTGTTAAGGCTAATGTATATGAAAGTGCTTCTAAGCAGTTAGAACTGTTTAGAATAAGCAGTAAATAACCTTAAATTTTTAAGGTCTTTTCTTCCCAATAAAGTAAATCATATCACAAAAATGTAAACTCTGCCAAGACTAAAGACTATGTCTAGCTTACCAGTGCCTAAAAAAGTGCCCGGTGCACGGTGGGCACTTAAAATATGTTCAGCGTATGATTGGTACTAAACACAACTTACATAAACAGACACTTGGCTCCTCCCTCTTTTTGGAGTGATTTTGCGTTTTGTTTTGGTTTTGGTTTCTTTCAGAAGGTAAGGCAGGCCGTACGCCTACATTTTCCTAAAGCTTCCACTAGATGTCAGGCATATTTCCTCAAGTTGCTTTTAAGGAGTGTTAAGAACCTTGAGTAAACAGGGCTTTCCAAATAAACCACAAGACTTATATTTAAAACAAAACCAATTCGTTTATCAACACTCTTGCAATTTTTCATACTTCCAAGTCTCTAAGAGAAATTAGTTGCTTCTTTTGGTCAAAACATTTTCATACAACCTCTAGCTTTTGATGTCTCTGATAGGGTTTCTGCTGTCCTAATGCAAGCAATTTGCTGTTGCTCAGGACCTAATTATCTAACCACAGTCCTTAAACCTAATCTCTTTAATTAGTGGTTAGTCACCATTACATTTCAGTTTGTGGTTATTTATTTCTTAGAGAAAGCACAAAACTTCCCCGGGTTGGCTTAGTTTATAATATACCTCTGAGTTCCAGCAAGAAAGAGCTCAGCAGTCTCCACCAAACACTTGGGATTCATCTGTTCTCTTAGCAGGGACTGGCAAACCACAGCCTGCAGGCTGAGGCCACCTGCTACCTGTTTTGGTATGGCCTATGGTCTAAGAAGACTTTTATATTTTTAAAAGGTTGAAAAGAAATAGAATAATGTTTTGTAAAGTGAAAATTATGTGAAATTCCAATGTTTCAGTGTCCATAAATAAAGTTTTATTGGGATATAACCACACTTATTTTTGAACTGTTTATGGCAACTTTCTGTTTATGGCAGAACTGAGTCATTGGTGACTAACACCGTAAGACCCTCAAAGCCTTAATTATTTACTCTCTGGTCCTTTATAGAAAAAAGTTTGACAACCTGTACTGTTAAAAAAGAGTGGCTAAAATCTCCAAATTTAGGGTAGTTTGTGCTTCTTGATATTCTTTTTTTCTGAAAGCTCATCATCTTTGGTTTGATGGCCCAGATTGCTTTTCTGCCTAATGGTAAAGGTTAATTGGTAACTTCTTCTGCTGAAGCATTCAGATAAAGTTTGTTACCTAGAAACCAGGCTGCCTTATTGACAGAAACTCCTTCGTTTGTTTCTTGCTGCCTATGCATACATAAATACATTGCGTGTTTGGCCAAGCCAACCAACTTTCTCCACACTTTGCATCAAAGCAGAACTAATCTAGATAATTAAAAATTATACTATAATTATAAAATTATAATTAACATAATACTTTAATGTGGCTCCAATTTGTTCTATTTTAACTGTTCTTTTGTATAACAATAGACTGTATATACTCACAAGCATTACTGTGATTTGATCTAAAACGTTTCTGTTTTCACTTTTTTTCCTATACCAACCTCATAGATGTTCTTTTTGAACCTCAGACAACTATGCTTTAAGCATTGGTGCTTTCAGTGTTTGTGGACTTTTAGTATAAAACAATAAATCTGTTTGTTTCATACTTAACTCATAATGATTTTAAGTAGATCAGTAGAATTCACCAGACCAGGATGTAAGACCATTCATAACCCTACGAAAGGACTGGTCTCCTTGTTGTTGGTTATTTTTTTATTTATCTGTTTTGTTTTGTTTTTTAAGACAGACTCTGACTATGTCGCCCTTGGTAGAGTGCTGTACCATCATAGCTCACAGCAACCTGCAGTTCTTGGGCTTAAGCGATTCTCTTGTCTCAGCCTCCCAAATAGCTGGGACTACAGGTGCTCGCCTCAATGTCCAGCTATTTTTTAGTTAAAGTTGTCGTCATTTCGCAGGCCCAGGCCGGGCTCAAACCCGCCAGCCTCAGTGTATATGGCTGGCGCCCTACTCACTGAGCTACGGGCACTGAGCCATATTTTGGGGTTTTTTTTGAGGCAGAGTCTCACTCTCTTGTCCTGGGTAGAGTGCTACGATGTCATACTCACAGCAACTTCAAACGCTTGGGCTTAAGGGAGCCTCTTGCTTTGGTCTCCCAAGTAGCTGGGACTATAGGTGCTTGCCTCAATACCTATCTAGTTTTTCTATTTTTAAAGAGACAGGGTCTCACTTTTTTTCTGGCTGGTCTCCACTTCCTGAGCTCAAGCAATTCACCCACCTTGGCCTCCCAGATTGCTTGGATTACAGGCATGAGCCAGCTCACCTGGCCCTAACTTCTTGTTTATGTTGTTTAATTATTAAAGCCCACTTTGGTGATGCTTCTTTTAAAATCATGGATGAATATGGAGTTGGAAATGGCTTTTGTGACAAGAGCACCTCTGATGAATTGTCTATTTTAATTTTTTTTCTTTTTTTAATAAGCCAAATTTTTTTCCTAAGGGAAAAAAATTATTAATTGGTTTTATTGTATTCTGAAATTGTCAGATGTTATGGAATATATATTGATAAGTTGGTCTGAGTTGAAACCATTGTCTTCCACAGCATTTATTGAATGTGTATGGTGAGTAGGGCTCTGTTTAGAGGTAGAGTTTTATTGGAGGAAACTGACAAGATGATACTTTTCCTCTGAGACTAGGTTAATCCGATGTTCTAGTCACTTGAAAGGAGTATCAGATTCATTCTGGGAGGTTGGTCTCCTGGAGACTGAACCTTTTGGAAGATTATAATCTTGTGTTATTTATGACAGGTTCAACATTCCAAATCTGAAAACCTGAAGTCCAAAATGCTCTGAAATATGAAACTTTTTGAGCACTGATTTAATGCTCAAAGGAAATGTTGATGAGAGCATTTTGGATTTGGGATGGTTAGCTGGGATAGGTATAATGCAGATATTCCAAAATCTGAAACACTTCTGGTCTCAAGAATTTCAGATAAAGGATACTTAACCTATACTTTGATTCCGATGATAGCTCATATGATAGTAATTCTATCTAGAATTCTGCAGCCTACCCTATGTTACCAATGGTAGGTTGAGAAATGTACCTCAGTAACATAAACTGTTCAGCAGTGGGTCATTAGGCACCTAAAATTTCAGGCTTATATAGTTTGACCTTTTGGGAAAAGAAAAGGTTTTTTTTATTCTCCTACATAGGTCATGGCACATCTGATCCTAGCTCTAACTCGCATTTTACTGAGATCAATTAGAAAACCTTACAACTGAGCAATATAGGGTTCCCTGAGAGCCTGGGAGCTTCAGTAGGTACTGGTTTGGGTATTGTCTGTTTCATTATATTTCTAGCTAATGGTCCCCCAAAATCATTCTCTTCTGAGATTAGGGTTGCTTGCTAGCCCTGGAAGTCTACCACTCCAAAAAAGAAAGAAAGAGCAAGGAGGGTTATGCATCATCCTTGCATAAGATGGTCCTAGACATAGGATACGGATTTTGTCTGAACCTGAGAGTGTATGTGTACCTTTATATATGAGTAAGTGTGATAAAGAGGACAGCTGTGAACATCAGATGTGATTGATGATGGTGTAGTAAGGAAACATAGCACATAGCATTATTCAATACCACAAAACTCTGAACCCACAAGCTCTTAGTCCTAGTAGGGTAATTATTCACAAGTGGCTGTGACTATGTTCTACTGAGTTACACTCTCCTCTAGAGAGAGAGCTGCTGAATCATACAAGGTAAGTACATCTTAACTTCTTAATAAACTGCCAACCTGTTTTTGAAAATGCCAACATGTCTTATGGTCCCAGCAACAACCCATAACAGTTCCGTTTTTCCACGTTCTCACCATCACTTGGTATAATGTCATTCTTTTGCAGTCTAGCCATCTCAGTGAGTGAGTAGTGGTATCGTACTATGGGTTTGTTTTTTTCTTGCAGTTTTTGGCCGGGACTGGGTTTGAACCCACCACCTCTGGCATATGGGGCTGGCTCCCTTACCCTTTTGAGCCACAGGCGCCACCCTTGTACTATGGTTTTAATTTACATTTCCCTAATGACTAAGGATGTTGAGCACCTTTTTATGCACTTGCTTGCCATTCATATATCTTCTTCCGTATCTCCCAAGTACATACAGGCACATGCTACCAAGCCCAACTAATTTTTCTATTTTATGCTCTTTCTTAGGCTGGTCTTGAACTCCTGATCCCAAGTAGTCCTCCCACCTTCGCCTCCCAGAGTTCTAGGATTATAGGTGTGAGCCACCATGTCTGGCCTTTTTAAGTCTTTTGCCCATTTAAAAAATATTTAATAAACTTTTTATTTTGGAATAGTTTTAGATTTACAGAAAAGTTTCATACCTAGGACTGAGAGATCCCACATACCTTGCATTTCATTTTCTTCTTTTGTTTGCATCTTACAAAGGAAACGATACTGTTGTTATTACTAAAACTGCATGCTATATGTTGTTGGAATTTCATTAGTTTTTTTTTCTCTAATGGCATTTTTCTGTTCCATGGTTTCGTTCAAGGTATCATATTCCATTACTTTATCATGTCTTCTTGGGCTCTTCTGGGCTGTGGCAGTTTCTCCTGTACATTTTATAATTGGTTTTTTTGTCATCATCATCATCTTTTTTTTTTCCTGAGACAGGATCTTGCTCTGTCTTCTGGGTTAAAATGTATCATCCTAATGCAGCCTCACACTCCTGAGCTCAAATGATCCTCCTGTCTCAGCCTCTCGAGTAGCTGGGACTACAGATGCAAGCGGCCATGCCCAGCTAATTTTTCTGGTTTTTGTAGGTTCAGAGTCTTGCTCTTATTCAGGTTGATCTCAAACTGCTGGCCTCAAGCAGTTCTCCTACCTCAGCCTCCCACAGTACTAGGATAATAGGTGTGAACCACTGCACCCAGCCTCTTGTCATCTTTTATATATTCTGGACACAAGTTATATATCAGATATGTGATTTGCAAATAACTTGTCTCAATTTATGTCTTGTCTTTTCATTTTCTTTCTTTTCCTTTTCTTTTTAGAGACATAGTCTCTCTCTGTCTCTCAGTTATAAGCATGAGCTAAAGAGCCTGGCCTGGCCTTTTCATTTTCTTTTTTTTTTTTTTTTTTGAGACTGAGCCTCAAGCTATCCCCCTGGGCAGAGTGCCATGGCACCACAGCTCACAGCAACCTCCAACTCCTGGGCTCAAGCGAGTCTCCTGCCTCAGCTTCCCAAGTAGCTGGGACCACAGGTACCTACCACAATGCCTGGCTATTTTTTTGGTTGCAGCCATCATTGTTGTTTGGCGGGCTGGGCTGGATTCGAACCTGCCACCTTAGTTGTATGTGGCTGGCGCCTTAGCCACTTGAGCCACAGGCGCCCAGCTGCCTTTTCATTTTCTTAATGATCTTTTGAAGAGCAAAATTTTTTAATTTTTTTTTTTTTTTTTTTGAGACAGAGCCTCAAGCTGTTCCCCTGGGTAGAGTGCCGTGGCATTACAGCTCATAGCAACCTCCAACTCCTGGGCTCAAGCGAGTCTCTTGCCTCCGCCTCCCAAGTAGCTGGGACCACAG